>CAEFZP010002435.1:90000-110000 GCA_903064625.1 Mallotus villosus | reverse complement strand
GTCACACTCACAAAAAAAACCCAGTGCCGCTTTTGTGTGTGAGAGGAACACACTGCCGAGGGCCTTTCCTAATCGTTTCATATACACGCGAGAAATGAACAATTGATACGGCTGGCCCGGAACACACACGCGCACACACGCGCTCACTCACACACACACACACCCTCACACGGCTTTCAAAGCCATGTTGAAATCTGTGAGGACCATGTGACAAGCTGACAGAAGGACTGCTGTCAGTATAGCAGAGTTACCATGACAACAGCGCGAGGAGTCGATGCGAGACACAAAAGCTATACGTGTACAGTACGTGTCTTTTTTTCGTTCTCACGCTGTGCCTTCCTCTCCCTAATACTGCTAATGACTTCACTCTCAGTGAGCCTGTCCCATAGGAGGTGTTCCATATAACATGGCCTGCAGCATCCACGGGTGGAGAGGGAGGTATGTGCATGCATCTGTCTGTACGTGTGTGTGTGTGTGTGTATGTGTGTAAGTGTGTATTTGTGTCTGTGTGGTGCATATCATTTACTGCATGCCTGTGCGATATGAACAACATCTATGATGTCGAAATGTGTGAGGGTGTGATTGTTTGTTTGTTTGTGTTTGAAGGACTGCGTCTTCTTTTTACAGTTAAACAGCCCCGAGCCAAATCAAATGCACCACGTTACCTTTCATGACCCCAAGACAGAAACCACACACAACCAATTTACTGAACGTATTCTATTCTAGTCGCTTTTGTTCTGTTTTGTCCTGTTCTATTTTATTCTATTCAATTCTAACACATCACTTGATAAAATGGTTTACGTATGAACCAATTATAAACCATTTGTAGATAGGGGACACTCGTCAGCTTGGCTTCTTTCTCATCCTATTCCAGTCTAAGTGTATTCCGCTCCCTCTTGCAGTCGTGTGCCCCATCTGGTTGCCATGCCACTCACCTGCGGTGGGAGTTCCTGTTGCTATTGACATGGCCCCGCCCAGAACAGCCAGGAGTAGGACACTTTAGAACATTTTCATACATAGCAAGAACTTGGACAGACAAGGAGAGGTGAGAAAGACAGAAAGGGTTAGAGACTTAGAGGGACAGCTGTTACATAGTTCAGTCAGTTCCAGAAGGTAGTAAGCAGAGGGAGGGGCATGCACTGTTGTCACGGTGACGCTCTTAGTAAAGAAGACAGGAAAAAGAAAGCTAAGCAAAACACATACAAATAAGGTGGCTTATAAGTATGGACATGTGTTCAAAGATGAGTATATCTTCAGGTGTTTGTGGTGTTCTAAGAAGAAAAAGGTCTCTAGGGTTTACACAAAGTTAAATGTTATTGCGAGGAGGTTTGCATGCAGTTGTGGACATTCTGACAGAGATGTGAAAGAGCGCCCTCATGCTGAGTGGATGATCGGCCCGCAAGAATAAATCCCAGACGCGAAGGAAAAGCAAAGAAAGAAAGGTAAAAAGAAAAAAGAAAGGAAGGAAAATAACGCCTCTCGAACACGCGACTGAAATGCTGTTCCACGTTAAAAGGCTCTTGTCTGCACAGCACGTGCCCTAAGCAGGTTGGTGGGTCAGCGGGTTGGCTGGCAGAGGTACTTACTCTCCGGTGGCACCCTGTCCTTGTGGGGACAGCCAGACAGGCTCCTGTGGTGGGGGTAGAGGCCTGTGACGTGGCCTGTCCCATCACACCCTGGGGTGGGGCACTTGCTCTCCTTCTTGTCCCCCCTGGAGGAATCTGACAAGGTGAAAGAGACGGGGGGAGGGAGGGAGAGAGAGAGAGAGAGAGAGAGAGAGAGAGAGAGAGAGAGAGAGAGAGAGAGAGAGAGAGGAGAGAGAGAGAGAGAGAGAGAGAGAGATAGAAACAGAGAGAAAAAGAGAGAAAAAGAGAGAAAAAGAGAAAAAGAGAGAAAAAGAGAGAGAGAGAAAAAGAGAAAGAGAGAAAGAAGAGGTGTTTTTATATTCATCTTCCTGTCCAGGTGAGTGTTTCATCTTGGCCGATGCTCCCTACCTGTCCTCCCTACCTGTCCCTACAAGGAGAACGGACGCTCCCTACCTGTCCCTACAAGGAGAACGGACGCCCCCTGTGTCCATCCACTGCATATATCCATGTTATGCAGCAGTTCAGTATTACCCCCGATATTATCCTGAAAACGTGTCTTATCAAAGTAGGTTGGAAGGAGACTTTAACTGGTCACACCTGGCTCATCTGTTTAACGTTGGATATTCCATGTTTGCCACACTCACTGCAGCAAATAGAACTGGCGCAATTGTAAAATCCCAATGCCCCAGAAATGCAATTTCATATTTCATTAAAAATGTACACTGGCTTGGAGATAAGACAGTGACTAAGCCTCTATGAAAGTGTCTTATCAGCAGCTCCCTCCAATGTATATCTGGGACTCCCTATCGCTGGCATCTCTACCATCCTGGATTGCGCCCCAAGGACAAGGCATAGGCCCTGCTGCACTAGACATACACTCGAGTAGCGCACACTCACTCGCACACACACATACTCTCACACATCCATACAGCAGATGACTATTGTCTATAGTAGGTGTACCATGCAGATAGAATGAGAATCACTGAGCTTAAAACATAGTAGTTCTCTCCCTACCAACAAACCCTCACCCTTTTAATAAACATACGTGTTTAAATACAGTACTCTAGACTAGATAGAGCATTAAAGGATGAAGGTGGAAAGAAAATAAGTTGTTTCAAGGGCTCTTTAAGATTGAGTGAAACCCTGCTATAACAGCTAAAGTTACTGTGTGGTTACCATGGAACCCCATGATTATCCTCCTCCTGGCCTTCTCCTGGGTCCGCTGTGCTAATGGTAGATAATTGCATAGCATTACAATACACCAGGTACATGTAGGGGGTGACTGGTCATGTGTGCTCTCCCTTTTGATGGTGACCTGAGCCTCCTTTACAATACTCTGTAGGGTGGCGACGCATGTTACCATGGAGCTGGAATCTGACTGTGTCTCAGTCAGTCTTTAGTGCTGTTCTACACCCTCAGTGCCTCCACATGCATAGAGATGCCTTTGGTTACAGGGCTTTTAGATCTATACCACTGAATACAAAACAAGTACATCTGAAGATCATGGTGCCTGGTGTACACTGTGAAGGCACTGGAAGGATACATGGTATTTTCATTCCATGGACGTCAGTGGCATGACGAGATGCTACTGGGGCCGGGCAGCCTAATGAACATACATGTCTGAGAACACTGTGATCGTCTGCTCCAAAGCTTCTCATGGTTAATAAAAGGACTCCCGCACACACACACACACACACACACACACACACACACACACACACTCACCCCACTAGCAGCAGTGGGAGGGTATCTGAATGGATCTCAAGAAATAGGTCGTGGCTAGGAATCCCACAGATGAGATTTGTTGTCCTAACGGGCCATGGAGATTGCCATTACTCATGCCTGACAAGCCAAGCCTCTGATGTTACCATGCCGGCCTATTTTAACAACATAAGCTGCAGTCGCTGCTGCTAGCCCTGTATGCTGCTAGCGCTGTCTGTTGCTATTCATGTATGCTACAAGTGCTGCATACTGTAATCCCTGCTAGCTGCTGCTAGCCCTGTCCGTTGCTAATGCTAAATGTTTCTAGCCCTATCAGCTGCTGGTCCTACATGATGTTTGCCCACAGTTGCTTCCTGTTTTCATTGTAATATGCAGGCTTTAGATCTGCTTCCAGTATTTTCCTCTTTTTCTTCAAACAATCAACTTAGCTGCTGGACAGGGGTCAGCCAAATGTCAGATGTCATTGCCTCTATTTGTAAAATACACTCCAGTTCTTGGCGCCCAAGCTGTTTCTGTCATAGTAAAAATGCATTTTGTGCATGCCTTGATACCCAAACAGAAATGTGAACAAGTCCAATTGATTCTGAACAATAGAGCATGAAAACTCATCCCAGTGAGGATGCTGGTGGAGGGAGAGGATCATGTAGGCAGTGAGTGGGTGGGATTGGACAGCCGCAGAGCCTTACCTTTAGGGTAGTATGCTCTCTTTGACCCATCATGGTGCATTCTGGACTTGCGTTCCTCCGCCCCGCTGCTCTGCCTGGGGCTGTGCTCCCCGTGAGCGTGCCGGTGGTGCTCCCTGCGGCCCATGCTGTGCTCCGAGGCCATCCTGTCCCTCATGACCTTGGCTCTCTCCGACTCCAGGGCGATGGCCTTCTCCAGCAGGGACAGGTTGCCCTTGGTCATGTCGAAGGCCTCGTCCGACCGGTCGGAGGCCACGGACGTGGTGTCCTCGTCCCCGTCCCGGGAGCAGCTGGCTGGGTAGCCTCTGGAGGCCGGGCTCAGCTGCTCCTCCAGCTTCATCAGGTTGACCATGTCCGAGTAGCTGCGCTCCAGGGTGCGGGCCTCCTCCGGTTGAGCCTGCTGGCAAGCCTCGTACCTGGGCAGGTGGAGGGCCTGGAGCTGGGCTGGCGGCTGCTGCTGCTGCTGCTGCTGCGGCGGCTGGTGGTGGTGGTGGTGGTGCTGATGGTGGTGGTGCTCGGAGTTGGGCTGGAGGTGGTGGGCTGGCTGGCCGGGGCGATCCGATGGCTGGGTCTCGCTCAGCTTGCGGGCCAGGTCAAAGCACTGGTTCCTCAGACACTCCAGGCTGCTGAGACACACCTCCTCCTCGCTCTCCTCCCCCTGACCTCTCGCACCCCTGCAGGGACGGCCGTTGCCGTGTCCGACGTCGGCGGCGGCGGCGGCGGGGTAGCCTTCCTCCGGCAGCACGGCGCCGTGGCCCTGCGCCAGCAGCTTGAGCGAGTCAACCGTCTCCCTCACCACGTCGCTGTCCAGGTCCACGCTCAGCTCGCCCTGGCGGCCGCAGCGCTCGCCGCCCTCCTCCTCGTCGTCGTCGTCGTCCTCCCCGGCGCTGTTGGAGGAGTTGCTGTTCATCTCCGACTCGGTCGTGGCCTGGTAGGCGGCGTCCTCGGCGATCTTGCCCAGGTTGAGGAGGGATTTGGCCACCAGCTCGTCGTAGTTCTCGTAGTCCTCCCCATTTGCGTTGACTCCGCCCGCTCCCCCGCCGGGGTTGTCCTTCTGCCCCATCTGGAGCTTTGATTGGCCACCATTTTTGTAGCGGTTCTCTAATGTCAGGAGAGGAAGGATAGACCTTTCAGTCCTTACTATATGGATAAATATAGAAGAACAAAGACGTTAGGGACCATTATGCAACAAACAAAATATTTTGGGTTTCCCACTCATTCTGCGATAATCTATAATGGCAATAAACTGTTTGAAGCTGTTGTAAATTATTTGGGCATTTCTGCCTTTATTATTGTTCTTGTGATGGTATAGAGTGACTGGATATGCAGCCAGAGAGCCAGGGGATGACATGCAGCAAAGGGCCTGGGCTGGACTCGTACCCAGGCTGTGAGTGATACATGCACTTCCTCAGTGAGCCACTGGGGCATCCCTGGTTGAACCTGGTTGATGAGCAAGAAAAGTGAATCACCTTATCAAATAGCTAATCTAATGGATCATTACTGGATTGATTTTGTAGACCATATATTTGGTCATCATATTCGACTGTTACATCCTGCATAAACTGTAAAGTAAAATACTAATAGTGAATACTGTCACTCAGTCCTAACCTAGTCGATCCTCCACGTTTAGAGAAAGTACATTCCCCAGAGTTTTGTGAGGAGGATACTCTACTCCCCCTAATAAGTACACCAGAAGTGTTGATTTAGAGGACAGGGGAGAAGTGAGAGTAGAAGAACGAGAAGGGCCTACTCTATGAAGTGTTCTGATTCAGGAGCCAGAAATACCCTCAGGAGAAGCCATTTGGTTGGTGGCCGGGGCGGGGGAGGCGGGGGCAGGGTGGGGGTTGGGGGGGTAAGCACATGTGACCCGTCCACTGGGACAGGGGGTTGGGGAGGGGGGAGGGTTAGAGAAGCGTGGGAGGAAGGGTTGGGGGGGCGGGCGGGAGGGGGGGGAGTTAATAACTTGGAGACCTCCTCTCTCGATTGCTCTTGAAGGCACTGTCAGAAACGATTGAGGACAGAGTGGGGCGAGGGAGAGACCGACAGAGAGACGGCGAGGCACATCTGGTGCTCTGGAGGAGAGGACCCTTGATTACGTCCTCTCTCTCTCGGTGGACCCTACCGGCCACACACTCCTAGATTGACCATCAGCCTCCCCCCCCCTCCTGCCAGGTACCCTCTCCCACCAACTCAATTCTCTCTGGCATATTATGCCTCTGCTTCTCTGATTGTATATGGCTCACACAAGCCCCAGCAAAGGTGCATCCCCCTGATAAGAAGTATCTTTGACTGGAGACCTTATTCCCACTGACAGCTTATTAGTGGAGCGTATATAACTCCATGTCCCACCAACCCCATCCACCTTTTCTTATTTCTGAGAGAGTGATTGGAGGCTAGACTTACCTGGCTCACGCCTCTGCTCCTCTTCCTCCTCCTCCTCGTCTTCGTCTTCCTCCTCTTCTTCGCGCTCGTCGTCCTCTCCCTCCTCCTCCTCTTGCTCCTCCTCTTCCTCCTGCTCTTCGTCGTCCCCGTCCTCTGCCTCCTCGTCCTCCTCTGCCACCTCCTCCACCTGGCCCGCCTCCACCACCCCTTCCTGGATGGCGATTCCACCTTCCTCCTCCTCCTCCTCTTCCTCCTCCTCTTCCTCCCCTTCCTCTTCCTCCTCCACTTGCTCCTCGTTATCCTCGGAGAACACCTCCTCCTCCTCAGCCTCCTCTCCTTCGTCCTCCCTCTCCACTTCCTCCTCGTCCTCCTCCTCCTCCACCTCCCCCTCCACCTCCCCCTGCTCCTTCTCCTCCCCCACCACCATGGGTCCAGGCTGGTAGCTGGAGTAGAGGGTGCACTCCTCCTCTGGGGGGCTTAGGAAGGGTCTCCTCTTGGCAGCCGGCTCCTGGGGTTGCTTCTCCAGGCTCTTCCTCTTTTTCGCCAGGGGGCAGCCATAGACGCTACACACAGACACACACACACACACACACACACAGACACACACAGACACACAAACACACACACAGACACACAAACAAACACACCAACACCATGGGACAGAGAGGAAGAATACTTACTAAGAGACATTGTAGTTACTACTTAGTTTTAATTAAATGACATTGATCTTATGATTCCAAAATATTGGTTTTATTGGTATATATATATAATGATATATACATATATATATATATTTATTTTACAATCCAATATGTATTTCACACAATGTCAACAACCCACAATATTCTGTACCTCACCCTATTTCGTTTGAAATACTCAGCCTCCAAAATATAACAACCAAGCTTATTCAGCCAGCCCTCAATTACACAAATCCCTTAATAATCATTAGCTGTTGAAAAATTCCACTTTAATTGCTCCAAAACAGCGGGTGCAATTATGCATGGTTTTAATGTGGATTTTAGGAAATCAATTACTCTATTTCCATATGAAAGGGCTAGCTTGTTTGGAGGAAGCAGTTGAAGGTTGCAGAATGCAGCACTGCACACCAATGGGGGTGCTGGACTCAAGAGGAGACAGGGAACAAATACAATAGGACCACACACAACACATTTGTTCACCTTGGGACAGAAACAATCTGAATGTTTCTGCCTATATCGCATTACCAGACGCGTGTGTACCTTGAAATGTGCTGTCTATTGTCGTCAGATTGTTAGACATGGTGTGTAGTCTTGACGGAGTACAAACAGATCAGCGAGAGCCTGGAAGTGTTCTAGAAAGATGCCAGGCCGTCATCATATCCACACAGTCGTGCAGACGGCTCATATGCTTGGTTAGGAGTCATCGAGCTGTGAAACAGCCCAGATTTCCTCTCTCTTTACCGCCGTTCCTCCACCCCCACCCCCCGCACGCACACGCACGCACGCAAACTGGCTCTAATGTGTGCAAATCGACAGCGTCTGACTGAAGGACCACCGCCACAATACGTTCCACTCTAATGGGGCTCTTCATCTCTGCTCCATTTTGAATTATGCAGAGTGATGGCGGTAGACAGAGGCGTTGGTGGTGCATCAGACACACTCCACCCTGCGATGGGCCTCACAATGTCGATTCTCGTCTGGGAGATAACGTGGGGAAGTGGCGGAGACAGGCGGGGGGAGCGCACACTGTGATCAGAGGAGGATCTATATTCATTTGCATTAATTTCATGCTCCTGACACCTCTGTGTCTTCCCCTCTCATGATCCCACCTCCTTCCCTCCTATAGGCTGTCAGCCGCACACCTCAGCGGTGCCGACAGTCTTAGAGGGCGTGTGTGTGTTTGTGCGTGTGTGTTCGAGTGAGCGCTCATTTCGGATGGGTGTCTATGCGGTGTGTGCGCGTGTAAACGTGTGTGTGTGTGCGAGCGCTCACTCAGTGTGACCTTGGACACCTAAACGTCTCCCACAGGCAGGCCACACCAATTAAAATTCCACAGGTAATTAAGCCACATTTGAATAAGGGAACACTGCACACTGCAGACAAGTTCGAGAGGGATTGTGCTGTAATTATGTGGAGGGGGGGGGAGGGGGTAGAGAGAGAGAGAGAAAAAGAAAGAGAGGGGGAAAAAGAGAGAGAGAAAGAGAAAGAGAAAAGGGGGATAGAGAGAGAGAGAAAACGAGAGAAAGAGAGGGGTGAGAAGTAGAGAGAAGGAGAGAGAGAGGGAGAGAGAGAAGAGGGGGGGGGTGGGGTCAGGATATGTCTACGAGGCTTTCAGCAGTGGGGAGAGAAATAATGACTTCCCTCAGAGAAATCTCCTGTAGAACAAATCCTCTGATTGCCTCCTCTAATGCCCGTATAGAAATTGGTCAGAACCAGCATTGCCAGAACCTTCTCTCTCTCACACACACACATGAAACACCTGTCATCAAAGCAGCCCTCCACCCCAACAGGTTAAACAACATCATTGTTTGAGTGACATAAATATGAATCCGTCTCTTTAATTCCTGCAGTGTTCTGTGCCACAGAAATCATTAGTCTCACTTTGGCGAGTGTCCACCCTCACACAGGCACCTGGCAACAGGAAATCAACCAAGGCCAACAGGAATATCACCTGTCTGTATTTAATTGGCCACTGAAACCAAAGTTATCCTCTGCCTCCATCCCATCATTAACACTAGGTGCTGCTCTCCTGTCATGGCGGCGCGTGGCACCACAGGGAAGTGTGGGCGACGGCGCGCCCGCAGTTCGTATACGAGTTGCCATAGGAGCGCCATGCACTCTGTGCCCTATACTGCAGCATCTACAGGCATGCGTGGCACAGCGCTGTCGCCATGGTGATATCTCCCTCAGGAGTGGGATTTGCCATCTGAGCAGACAGACACAGAGAGAGAAAGAGAGAGGGAGAGAGAGAGACAGAGGGAAAGAGAGGCGGAGTGAGACAGAGAGAGAGGGAGGTAGAGAGAGAGAGACATAAAGAGAGGAGAGAAGAAGATAGAGAGGTAAAGAAAGGGAGGTAGAGAGAGAGGAAATTAAGGGAAAATATGGGATAACATGGAAATGAGAGAGATATGGGGATGAAGAGAGAAAGGGAGATAGAGGGGGAGGAAAATGGAGAGAGTGTGTGTGTTAGAGAGAGAGAGAGAGAGAGAGAGATATTCTGAGCCTGACAGACATCCCCGTTCTCCCCTCCCTCCCTCCCTCCCTCCCTCCCAAAAGCGGAACAAAAGGCGGGCTGGTGTTCTGTATTCTGGAGGGCTCTGGCTGTCACTGCAGCACGGCATCCTCTGTTCCAGCACACCACCAGCCCTTAGACCAACCATGGAGGAGGTGGGGAGAGGCTTTGTCTCCATCAGACACACACACAACACAGCCTATGTTGTCCCATAAAGGCATCCATGACAATCATATCATACACTCCATATCCTCGACATTAGAACATGAGGTGTACAGTGTTCGCATCCGCACGCTCAAAAGAGGATGAGACGTGCCCAGCTATGGGTTTGCAGTAGATTGATCTGCATGGCTTGGAGGCCATCGTGACTACATCTCCCAAGATGCATCAGGTCTGAGAGCCCTGGCTGCAGGAAGTCCAAATGAAATTGTGAGTCCGGATGTGTGTCAGAAGACGAAAATCTATCGTGAAGAAACATGAACTTGTACGTTTCCACACACCTCACACACTGAGTGGACTACAAGGTCACACACACACACGCACACACACACACACACACTCATGAAAGCGACAGGAATAAATGTCATCCTTGTCATCGCAGTGGGGGAGGACGGTGCGTGTGTGACACACAAGCCTGAGCACAGAGCTTGATGAGAGATAGAAGGGTGGCAGAGCCAGACATCTGGAGGAGGTTTGCAGTTGAAGCATATCGGCTCCATCTACAAACAAACCATCACACAGAAGATTAAGACAAAGAAAGAAAGGCAGAAAAAAGCTTTCTTTACCACACAATAGACAGCACCCCTACTGATGACCATGAAGTCACACAGAAATATGTGAAGGACAGAGAGAGAAATCGGAAAAAAGAAAGAGCTAGAAAAAGAGAGAGAGAGAGAAATAGGAGGACTGAATGGCGTAAACCTCCCACACGGTCCTAAGCCCATCTGCTGTCGAGTTAAACATGAATATGACTCTACTGTGAGAAAGCAGGGAACCACTGCATGTCACAGGGCTGTCACGACGTCTCCAGACCCTTTAGAACATGTAGCTACAGGGGAAAGGCCACCAAGAGCAGAACAACACATTATATACATATTATATCGTGCGAGGACACAAGTGACGTGTTTTTTCCATCGTAAAGCATGCGAAAGCTGTAGCCTCAGAAGCCTTTCTTCTTCTACAGACACGGCGCGTCTTCCTGAGAGCAGAGAAGCAGTTCAAACCCTGACGGAAACCAAGACGTAAACAGAGCAGAGGCGCTACATGCACATCGAACGGTGTGACGTGTCCAAACTGTCCTCTCCGTACGTCCCCTCGCGCCCCGCCAGCCTTAATGACGGATCCACGGGAGGAGGAGAACAAGCTCAGAGCTGGAATATTGAAGGTAAAAGTATACCTCTTGTGGATTGCACTATAGTCTTTTGGGCTTCAGTTCAATATATTTTGCAATTCTACTCTCAATATCGAACTCAGCCTCGCTTTAATAGCACCAGACGCTGGGATCCCATTTCTATTAGACAGAGAGGACGACAGCCAGGAGAATGGGGGCATGGATAAAAGCCTCCTGTTGATAGCAGGAACAAAGACATGCAGGCAGGCAGGGTAGCTGGGGTCTGCGTTGTGGAGTGCTGTGTCTCCCCCCCTGCCCCTGCCCACCCCCACTACCACCATCACACCCACTACCACCACCCTACCTGTCTCTCTCCCTCCCCTCTCTCCCCTCTCCCCCCCTCAGAGGCCAGTCTGCTGCACTCGAGGGCCCAGCCACCAGCTCTTGGCTCCGTTCCCAGCCTTTTAGTGAGTGCTACCTGTCAGGACCTGAATTATACAGCTCCCAGCCTGAGAAGCCATATGACTCATACACCAGCCCTCACAGGGAGTGGAGAGAGATGGAGAAAGTGTAGGATGGAGGCAGATAGAGACAGAGTGTGAGGGAGAGAGAATGAGAGAGAGAGAGAGAGAGAGAGAGAGAGAGAGAGAGACAGAAAGAGAGAGAGAGAGAGAGAGAGAGAGACTAGAGAGCGTAGCTAGAGATCGACGAGCTGATGAGATCTGTCTAGAGCTCTCGAGAGCTACGAGAGTGGGAGGGTACAGATACCCGATCGGAGGTGGGAAATAGGAGAGACGAGAGAGAGGAATGGTGGGGGAGGGAGGGAAGCAGGGGGTTACAGAAGAGGGGGAGTGAGTGAAAGACGGCACTCAACCTCATCTACACAAAGCCTTGGCAATTACCAAGCCCCAGTTCTAGACATGGCAATGAGAGCTGTGCCCGCTCACAATAGACCACCATCAGCTCAATACCAGGCAGGAGCGGCTGAAAAGGAGCTCACCTTTCAGAACTCACATTTGTGTATTTGGTAGGAACCTTTGGGTGCCAAATATGTCAAAATTCCATAAATCCATCAACATTAGAGAAGGATGGGGAAAAACAACATATAGATAATGCAGTGGTTTCCTATTGGCTCTTGCTCACACCGTGTTAGGTTACATATCGTTCCCAAATATGTCGTATGTAGGGCTTGTTTTACCATCCACATGCATGTGTGTGTACACGGAGGGAGATGAAGAAGCATTTGAAGTGTGGCCCTGAGGAGAGACGGCTCCCGAACACATCAGATCCCGTCGCTGGAGCAGTGGGCGTGCGCGTGACGCCACGTCTCTCGTCCGCCCCAGATCTCCGTTTCGCTCTCTCTCTCCTCCTCTCTGTCCCTCCCTCTCATACGCTCCCTCCTTCCTTCGTACTCCGTCTCTCTCTCTCTCTTTGTCTCGCTCTCTCTGTACTTCCCTCATTCTCCCCGTCATTTTCTCTCTTTCCGTCCTTTCTTCCACGCTCCCTCCCTCTCTTGCTGTTCTCTCTCTCTCGTTATTTCTCCCTCTCTCGTGTTCTACTTCATAGAGGAGACCTGGACAGACAGACAGGAAACCGTCCCTGAGTTTGCTTTGTTGGCCTCAAACAGTGAGCCTCGTCACAGTGGGGGAGAATCAATCTAATTACAACGCGGCAAACAAAAGATGCATTTCTCTCTCCCTCTCCTTCCGTCTTGCTCGCTCGCTCGCTCTCTGTCTCTTTCTCTCAACTGGACTGAGGTGGGTTGAACTGAAGGGGTCAAATGGGGTCACCATTGAAATCAATCACACGAGCAATATCTGAAGGTGTAATGTTACCAGACTCAGGTCGGGGTGACTTTGGTGAACTGTTTCACTCACGTGGGGAAAGGAGAGATGAAAGAACGCTCTGAAGAACAAAGCAGAACTAAGGCTGTCAGGAGAAGAAGATCCGGATGGATATTTTATGAGACTGGAGGCACAACTGGTGTTCAAAGAGAGAGAGAGCTCCTCCAAACCCAATAAACATATTTATGTACACTAATAATAGTCCAACTGACAATTTTACTGCATGAGGCTTTCCCTATGATCTTGGTCCACTTGGTAATGGCTACTGTATCACCGGTGGTCTGTGGTAACGTGGACACTGTTCTGCCCTCTCCCTCCGCCTTTAGCCCTCTCCGTCATCACGGGATGAGAGAACCAGTGATTTGCTGGTCCATCAGTCTTTTTTGGGAGTTTAATGGGAGAGGGGCCTAGAACATCTAGCGTCCTTCCTCTCTCCTCTTATCCACCCCTTCCCCCTCCCTCTGTGCCCTACTGGGGCCCTGTGCCCTCCGCCTGCCCCAGTCTGTGTGCTCTCCTCTGCAGAGCGGTTCTCCCTGCCCCCGCATGTGTGTAATTCATCTCCAGGGGGCTGTCTTCAGGGGGTGAGGTCTGATGCAGGTGTCATTTGTCTGCGGCAGAAATGCAATTCCAGCCGGCGGTCGAGGGGGGGGGTGGCGTTGATGGGGTGACACCGGAGACATCGGCCATCAATCTCTCTCCTCCTTCTGCTCCTCCTCCTCCCGTCTGCCCCTCGGGGAAGTCGACGGCATCACGCTGCCGTTGGGGGGAACGCGGGGCATGAGCTGAGCTTGTTTGAAGATCTGGCAACCTCGCCAGTCTGCTGGCAAAGCCAGCGGAGTCTCTCCATCACGGCCAAATCAGGGCTGGCGTCATTGAGTCTGACTTTGGTCAAATACTCTGAGAGCCAAAATGTCTCATTACTATGGCGGTGTTGACATTAACGTTTTTATATTTTGGATTATACGGCTGGTATAAGGAAGTTCACAAGTAGACCAAAGAGTGAGACGTGAAATGTGGTGGACAATCACTGCAAGAGCTAAGCTCCCGTTTCTCCAAGAGCAGACACACCACTGACAAATTATCACAGCAATCAAAAAAAAAGAGCCAGTGTTACGCAACCTCAATCAGTGGTCGTCTCAGACACGCTGGAGCTCAAAGGGCCAGGCATTCAGATTCACAACTCGCAGTCGACTGTTGCCCAGAACATGATTGCAATTGCAGGTTGTTCCAGGTGCTGGACTATTGACCTGGGGCTTGATTCGTCCCTCAGAGAAGGGGAAGTGAAGGATTGCAGCTGATTGGTGGGATGAGAGTAACTGATTGGTGCAATGAGGTGGAGGAGGGTAGCTGATTGGCTGGGTGCGAGTAGCTGATTGGTAGAATGAGTAGCAGGAGAGCAGCTGATTGGTGGGATGGCTTACCTTCGGTGTCTGGCGTACTTGCCGCTGACGTGTCCGCTCCCATCGCAGCCCGGTGTGGGACAGCTGTGGACGCAAGGGGGGGGAGGGGCACACGCATGTTACATGCCTGTATGTGTACTTACACGAAGTAAGAACTTCTCATATGAGCATATACCCAGCCACACACACAACCAAATGCTCTCACACCTGCATAGCCCACACACACACACACAGGCTTCCCTCCCCGCCTCCCCACACACACGCTGACACAGAAACTAAGCCAGACTTCAGTACATGCCTGCATGACATAACCCATGCAGTTCAGCGCGATGCCCCCGACTGGAACACGCGTGTATAATTCATGCTGTGAGACGCACACGCCAGCTTCCAGGGGCGACGATGACTCACTGCACTGCATATTTCATAACTCCCACCACATCCTCATCCCCTTGTCCACACCCTCTAAACCCCCCTGCCCATACCCGCGTTCCCCTCACAAACACCCTCTCCCGCCCCCGGGCTGCTTTTAGACAGCCAGGGTGCCGGAGCTAGGCAAAGTACCCTTCAAAGCAACATTGGGTGAGTTAGCCAAGGCTTAGCCTAGCTCTGCCTACAAGCCCCATAATTCCCGTCAGACGGTGAACAGCCATCTGTGGCTAATGTGAGCCATGCATCATCCCCACAGTGAACAGAGCATGACTGTGCGAGGCAGTGAGGAGCAGAGCGGCGGCCTTCTCCAAGGTGAGCGAGCTCATAGATTAGTCTGCTAGACGCTGCGCCGCATATCGATCACCTCAATCGGCATTATTGATGCCCGAGCCAGGGGATGGGGATCAATCTAATGATGAAACACCCGTGTGTCCTCTGTGTGTGTGTGTGTGTGTGTGTGTGTGTGTGTGTGTGTGTGTGTGTGTGTGTGTGTGTGTGTGTGTGTGTAGAAACGCGTGTGTGTGTGTAGAAACGCGTGTGTGCCTGGGCACGTGTGTGTTTGTCTATACACATGTTCATGTGTGTGTGTGTGTGTGTGTGTGTGTGTGTGTGTGTGTGTGTGTGTGTGTGTGTGTGGGTGTGTTGGATGTGTGCTAGGCACTGCTGGAGAGAGATTATGGATTAGCGGTTCTTAGCTTGGAAAGGCTATCAAGCAGGAGAAGGGTGTTTGCAGATAGAGCTGGTCCAGACAGCAAACACACAGTCCCAAGAAGCCGTCTTCTGGACCGTTGCAGTAACATCAGGGTATTCTCGCTTGGCCAGAAACACACCGTGCCTTCATTGCCAGCGATAAATGTTAAAGTATAAAAAACGTTCTAATGTGTTCTGGTGTGAAAGTAATTATTAAGGAAAATATTTGATCCTCATCCAGTTCTCACATTGGAATCTACCATGCGAGACTGAGATCCACGTCAGCAGGCTTTTGTTTACACCAGAGCAGCGAACCACGACACTCTCTTGCTTCCCAATTGCTGAATTCAAGGATATTTCGCCAATGTAACTCTAACTGCAACCAACCCAGTCGACTGACTTCTCCCTCTGAGCATGATAAATCTGCAGATATCACACTATGTACAGTGGGGACTCCCCGTAGTTCATCATTATGTTCACATTACAGCATAACTGTAATAGCAAAGTAATAGAGCGAGGTCTTGAATACTGGGAAGAGTGGAAGATAATAGGAGACACCCACCTGAACTGCTCCTGAGCGGCGGGCTCCACAGGAACTGGAGAGAGATGAAGGAGAGCATGTCTGAGACGCAGTATATGCACAGAGACGATGCGGAATGTGGAATCATCTCAAATCACAGGGAGACGTACAGGATTCATGCATTTTTGGGTAACAATACGGCGTCTCTGATGTGTTTTCGTGTTGTTCTATGCGGACAGGTGGCTGATAGTTGTGGGAATCGAGGGTGTGTGCGTCTGGTGTGTCTGTGTGCATGCACGTGCATGTGTGTACGTGTGTGTTTCTGTGTGTACGTATGTTTCCGGGGGTGTGTGTGTCTGTGTGTGTCTGTGTGTGTCTGTGTGTGTCTGTGTGTGTCTGTGTGTGTCTGCGTGTGTCTGCGTGTGTCTGTGTGTGTCTGCGTGTGTCTGTGTTTGTCTGCGTGTGTCTGTGTGGGTATGCATTATGCCCCTGGGCCATGGCGTGATAGAGAGACTCGGCAGCGCACCTCGTACTCCTTTGGAACGCGTTCGATGGCGCTTCTCAGCCGCATCCACCTCCATCTGGAGAGAAAGAGGAAGGAACAGAGGAGGTCGTTAGTCTCACATCCTCCCTCTCTCCCCTCCCTCTCGCTCTCTCACTCCCACTGCACCTCCCCCCTCCCCGTTCATCTCTCTACCTCTCTTGTATCTTTATTTGTCTCCCTCTGTCTCTTTCTCTCACTCCTAGTCCCATCCCTCACTCTGTCTCGCCCGTTGGCTCTCTTCTAGAATTCTCGAGCCACTCCAGGCCAGTCCTGCCCTTCTCCAGGTGGAACAGGAGAGCACGTAACCATGCCTACCTGGGATCGCGTAGGCAGGGTGTGGCAGCACCTCAGACTAATCCTCTCCTCCTCCTCAAAGTGCACCAGTTGGGTTTCTTTTCAGCTACAGTTATTCAAATCTCCTCCTCCACAGTCATGATCTAGAAAAGGAAACAGAATATATGAGAACAGACTACATGCATAAAAACATTTAAAACCCAATTAGGGAGAATGTCTTGAATTTTTTTTGACCTGATGTGCTGGAAATCAAGGGCATGCAGTATTAGTCATTGACTGTACAAGGCTATGGGAATATGGGGGTGAGATCCAGTATGCCTGACCCCTGTCTAACAGGAAATGTACCCTTTAGACCCCAGAGTGAACAGCAGTGTTTTAGGAACCTTATTTCCACCTCTTTGTTTCCATTGGATTGTTGTGACTTGGTGCAGGGGGTGTATTTTTCCCAAACAAAGACAAACTACACTGTTTGTCCTCTAAGTAACCAGTCAGCTCTAATCTGTCTTCATTTGTCTTCTAGCAGTGGTCTGTACAGAAACAGCAGGATAAAGGAACCTACAGAAATGGGACTATCTAAAGTATATTATTGCATTTTTTTTGTTACTCAACAGAGTTAAATAGCGCTTTCTATGGTCCAGCCTGGTCTAACTACGAGAGCGAGCAGCAAATGTGTCTCCTGTCCTTCTCTCCTTCTCTGTCTCTGATATCTAGTGTTGAGCTCCTGCTGCTCCTCCTCTGTCTGCAAGCTCACATGACAAACTGAACCTGAAATCCTGTTAGCGCGTGGGCTGTGAGCGTGTGAATGTGTGTTTCAGTGTGTGTGTGTGTGTGTGTGTGTGTGTGTGTGTGTGTGTGTGTGTGTGTGTGTGTGTGTGGTGTGTGTGTGTGTGTGTGTGTGTGTGAGCGAGCGAGGGAGAGAAAGCGTACGTGTCGACACCAAGGCCAGAGCGCTGGGTTCTGTGTATTGAACACTGCAGCATCTCACACACATCAGCACCATATCCCTCTCAGGTCGTCTCTGTGCTGAAGTTGAATCCTCAAACAAAACATTGATTTCTCCACTGACAAGACCCTCACCTACAAACGCAAGGAGCCATCCGCTTAGTTTGGGGTAAATCAGTAAGGTGGGGTAGAATTGCAGTCCAGAACAATATCAGTACAGTACTGTCAACTCTCTGTTACAATACATTAGAATGTTCCTATCGGACATCAGTGAGGTAGAGTACAATCTCAGTCCAGTACTGTACACAGCCGGCAGTGTTCTGTGGGAGCAGACTGTTGGGTCATGAGTGGAGGAGACTGTGTTTAGTATTCATCTCACCTCTCAGCCTGTCTCCTACGACATGATGCAGTGCTCCCTATGTGAGGAGGACATGCACATCCACAGTCTTACAGTAGCAGACACACACACACACACTCACACACACAAGCCTACACACACCGCATGAGCAGACTGTACACACAAACACACACAATCCCACACACTCACTCTGATGCAGAGTGCAGAGTGCTGTCCTCTTGGGGTGGAAGCAGCAGTCTGGGCCCATGTTTGCTGTCTGAAAATAGTCCCTCAATAAGAGCTCTGCTATGCAGAGACAAACAAGCCACCTCCAGACTGCAGTGTACAGACAGGGCCTCTCATTTCAGCCGGGCTCACGCTTCGGGTCTTTATCAAACCTCCTTTTCCACAAACAAAACCAAATTCAAACCAAACATTTATTGCAGGGAGGGTGTTCCCATCTCTCTTTCTCTCTCTCTCTTTCTCACTCTGTTTTCTTCACCATCTGTCTTTCTTCTTAGCTTGCTCGTCTCGTTTTTTCCTCATCGTCTCACTTCTCCCTCCCTCTCCATCTCTCTTTCTCGCCCATCTCTCTTTCTCGCAATCTCTTTGTCTCTCCATCTCCCTCCCTCTCCATCTCTATGTCTCTCTCTCTCTCTCTCTCTCTCTCTCTCTCTCTCTCTCTCTATCTGCCTCCCTCCCTCTCCATCTTTCTTTCTCTCTTTCTTTATCCCCACCTCTCTCAGACTATTTTTCCGTCTCTCTCTCCCCACCTCTGTCTCTCTCTCTCTCTCCCCACCTCTGTCTCTCTCTCTCCCAGGGTCCGGCTGATCGATGACCCGTCAAAGACAGCGATGATGTCAGAATCCATTCATCTGAGTGCCACCATAGCTGCAGGAGTTAGTCGCTGTCATCCCTTCTCCTCCCCATCATTCAAGTGTGTGCGTGTCTGTGTATTCGTCTGGGTGTGTTTGCAAAGGATAACCCACTGCGTATCTACAGCATGCAGCCTCGATCTAACCTGGCACTCGATGGTGGTTCAATTTAACACTCTAAATCGCAAACAGTATCTAAATCTACAGGATGTAACGACAAACATCAAGCAGATTACTGCTCAGTCATTGGCATGAATGTCCTCGTTGCTAGGTCAGCAACATCCAGTCAGTGCAACCAGTCAGTCAAAGTTGTGTGGCTGGTTGGTTCCTGTCGCCCACTTCAGATGGCATCATGTCTGCCGGCCCCCTTAGACACCATGATGTCACAAGACATTCATCTCACAACAGTAACATACTCGTGAGCAAAGCCATCTCGCCACTCGCTCAGCAAGTACAACATAGTGGAGATTCTATAAAGCAACATTGTATATTTCAAAAAATAAGAAGGAAAATCCATGTTACAATCATAAACCTTGTGCATTCACACAAGCAACAATGTACGTTTTTTTTCCAGCATGAAGGGAACATTGAGTTTGGTTATTCCAAGGTTCATAACTATTGTGTCCTGCTGAACAATGGCTTTTTTCATGTAAACACTGAAACGTTGTGGGACCTGGTATCTGTTTGTCTCTCTGTCTGAAGAGGAGGAAGAGAGAAAGGAGAGAGAAAAGGGAGAAAGGAGGAACAGAGAAAGAGAGAGAGAGAGAGAGAGAGAGGGGAAGAAAGAAAGAAAGAAAGAAAGAAAGAAAGAAAGAAAGAAAAAAAGCAAGGAGGGAAGGAAGGAAGGAGTGGAAGGAGGGAGTAGGGAAACGAGGAGGGAGAGAGAAGAGGGAGACAGATGGGTGAGGAAGGGAGAGAGTGCTCTAATTGACTGTGTTAGGGATTGCTATGGAGAGATCCGTCTGAATGGCTCTTAATGATCCTTGACAACCGGGCAGGGATCGGCGCAGAGCATGTTGTCAATGGCAACTGATGCGCCAGAAGCCTTCCTTTCCTCGCCGAAAGGCTTCATGATCCAGCCTGCGCCCCCGAGGAGGGACGGGGAGGGCTGGGAGGTGGGGATGTGAGGGGTGAGGAGGGACGGGGAGGGCTGGGAGGTGGGGATGTGAGGGGTGAGGAGGGACGGGGAGGGCTGGGAGGTGGGGATGTGAG
>CAEFZP010002435.1:0-82500 GCA_903064625.1 Mallotus villosus | reverse complement strand
CTCCCTCGCACTCTTTTTCTCACACTTGCTTTCGCTCTCGCAATTTTTTCTCTCCCTCCCTTTCTGCTCTTCTAAATCTCTAGCTTTTCTTTCTCTCTTCCTCCTCTCCTTTCCTTTATCTAACTCTTGGTCAATGTCGTCAGTCAGGTTGTTCTGCTTATTCCTGTAGCACTTTAGAAATGGATGGAGAGAAGTGAAGAAAAGGGGAGCTGCATCCACTTTAGTGAAGCAGAGGAAGGAGGGAGGGAGGGAGCCAGCGAGCAGGCGATGGAGACACAGACAGACAGGGAGGAGAAGAGGAGGGAGGGAGGGAATGAGAGAGAGAGGGAGGGAGGGAGGAAGGAAGGGGGAGGCAGGGTAGGTCTGTCTGTAGATTGTATGAGGCATGAGGCGAGCGAGAGCCAGCCCCTGTTTCAACGCGGCACTGCAGCAGAAGAGAGCGGAACACAAGGCAGAAGAAGCAGCCTGACTTACCTTCTCGCCGCTCTCAAACACCGTCGGCTCTCCAGACGATCGTGGACTCCACCCAGAGGAAAGAACCGCGGAGGCACAGCGAGAAAGACAGACGAGCCAAGCCCACTGCCAAGCCTAGATTATCTACCTCAGAGCCAGCCAACGGCACGTAGGCTGGAAGCACATTCCCTCCTGGTTCTCTCTTTCTCTACCTCCTTGTCTCTCAGTCGCTTTCCCTCCCTCCCGCCCTGTCGCTTTCTCTCTCCCTCTCCTGTATTAATTCAGAGCTGTAGACAGCGGGCTGCGTGCGGCGCTGGCTCGTTTCTCCCCACAGAGCGGCTGGCAGTCTCTGGAGCGGAGCGTGTGCAGCAGTGTGAGCAGTAGAGAGAGCGCGCGAGAGAGCGCCAAGCCCAGAGCCCGTGTTTGATGTTGTAGCCTATTTGGGATCCACTAATGCACAGACCACATCATGGAAAATCCAACCCACACCCAGAACTATGAGACCCGGCTGCACCAACAACCTCTTCCCTCTCTCTATTTCTCTCTCTCTTCATGGGTGTTCATGCGTCACATTCTGACATCCTTTGTTAACATGGACAATAGATTGAGATGGCTAATTAGAGTCACACGATCATCTTTCTTCTCCAAAGGGAATGTGGAGGATATGTGTTGTCTGTTGAAATATATTTTTCTAGAGGTTCTGATGGTAGTATTACAAAATAGAACAGAATAGAGTAGAGTTCAGTGTAAAAGCTGGACTGAGGGAGATACTGAAGCCAGTAGTAATACGCTACAATTGTGAGTCCGTCTCCAGTGATTTCCAATGGAAAACTCCCCCTCCACTGTGTGAGCTGCAGATAGAATAGTGAACAGCTCCTTGGTGCTGAAACCGCACCGTTCCCCAGCACCGTGCCTCAGCACCCAGCTCGTTATCCTCTGTGGACAGCTCCTGGGTGCTGAACTCTCCAGTTGAGCCAAACAGTCACTGGAAACAACCCTTTGACTCAACTCTTTTGTGTGAAGGATATGTATATATATGTATATATAGAAGGATATGTATGTGTATATAGAAATATATGTAAATATGTAGAGGAGAAGTTGGAGTACTTATGATGGACATGTTTTGACCTCTCAGGTGAGCGTGTGTTGGTCAGTGAGTCTGTGGGTTGCCCTAATGGCAGCTGTCTGAGAAATGCCTTTCTAATC
The DNA here is from genome assembly GCA_903064625.1 of Mallotus villosus. Classification (NCBI taxonomy): domain Eukaryota; kingdom Metazoa; phylum Chordata; class Actinopteri; order Osmeriformes; family Salangidae; genus Mallotus; species Mallotus villosus. The sequence goes on along the minus strand of CAEFZP010002435.1, from coordinate 80,841 downwards.
ACATTAATGGGCCTAATCAGTGAATTAACAGCGGGGAAATGTCAGAGTACTGCACAGCAAATGCAGAAGCTAATTAATGGAGGAGGAAACAGAGGTGGGATATGTTACAGCTACTGCAGGGTGGTGTTGAGAAGCTTTCAGGGGGCACACACAGAGCTCCAGCACCACACACAATACTCCAACCACCAACACCGGAAAAAAAACACACAATCAAAGCTATGTTTCCAGTGAGAGTCAACAGAATTCCGCTCGCTTGCTTTTGCTCCACATTTATTTCCAGTAATCAGGGACAGCGATGCCTCATACTGATCCTGCTGAATCTCAGAGGTGTTCCATTATTAGGCTAAATCTCATTTCCAGTGGCCGTAATACGACAAAGATGTATCTGATAATCACCCCAAATATCTTTAATGGATTATATTGACTCCAAATTCACTAGAGGTGATAAATGTCTGGAGCTGAAGCCCTCACTACTGGGTGATGTGTGTGTGTGTGTGTGTGTGCGTGCATGAGGGAATGGGTGTGTGTGTGTGATGTATTGTGCTGGTCAAGGACAACGTTGCCTCCATTCTGCCTCGAAAAAAGGGCCGATCAATAAGGTGTCGCACGCTGGCACTCAAACACACACACACGTGCACACACACGTGCACACACACGTGCACGCACGCACGCTTACACTCTCTTTCTCTTTATATCTCTCAGACACACACATACACACACACATCCACAGACAGACTCCAAACACACACACACACAAGTGCACTATGAGACAGGATTCACAGAGAGGCTTTCTTACAGCTAGCACCAGTGCCTCCTTAATGGGGAGCCTACAGTCTGTCTGGCATTCACAGCCACAGTGCAACTGCCTGTTTGGAGGGAAAATGGAGCACGGGCTGATTGACAGCCGGCTGCACTGAGAGAGAACACACGGATTGAAGCATAGTAATGAGGCGGCGGGCCAGATCGAGCCTATCCCCATGTTCTACAGGCCAGGGGGGAGCACAACCAATAATTAAGAGGAGGCTCTTTGAGGAGAAGGAGGAGGAGGGAGAAGGGGGACAGGAGAGGCTTGGTTGGGGAGTGGGTGTATGTGTGTGTGTGTGTGGGGTATGCTTTGGAGGAGGAGCAGAGCGGTGTGTTGGGGGGTTGCTCGTATGTTTTTCTGTGTCGAGGCAGAGAGGGGGTGGGGGTGGTGGGGGGGGGAGTCTCCCTGGTGGCAGTGACAAATGTGGCGCGATAGACTGGGGAGCCTCAGGGATCTGATTTACTTCCACACACTGTATCTCTGCAGTGGCATGCACACACACACATACACCAACACTATCTATTATCTCTCTCTCTCTCTCTCTCTCTCTCTCGTCTCTCTCTCTCTCTCTCTCTCTCTCTCTCTATCTCACACACACACACGCTATCTTCACTCTCTCTCTCTTTTATCTCTCTCTCTCTCTCTCTCACACACACACACACACACACACACACACACACACACACACTCATGCTATCTCAGTCATTATCCTCTCCATAGGGTTGTGTCTCTCTCATCCCCTGCCACACGTCTCGAAGGGGGGAGGGAGAGGGCAGGAATGTGGCCCCTGTTCGTTAGCCTCGGCCAAACCGAGCCCTTATCAGCCATGCAAATGAGGAAGAATTCATTAGCACAGACAGATGGCATGCTGGATATATGATGATGGAGCGGGGAGAGAGAGAGAGAGAGAGGGAGAGAGAGAGAGAGAGAGAGAGAGAGAGAGAGAGAGAGAGAGGGAAAGCTTTTTTCACACACACAAGCACACATGCAGTGGCCATGGCAATGAGGGGGCGCAGAGATGGCCGCGATAAATGCACTGCACGACAGGGCTCGTCGCTGTGTGAATGAGCTGTCCGCATCACGCGCCAGCGCGCTCTAATGCTTTCTTATAGCTCCTTCCTACTGAGAACAGCCATGTTGGGGATTACTGGGTGATACTGAGAATGGGTCTCGATGATCTCCTTCATTGTTTTCCCCCTTCTCTCTCTCTGTCCTTTTCCCTCCTTCTTTCCTTCCACCTCCATCTTCCTCCCTCCCTTCCTCTCCCTGTGCCAGCCGACGTGGGAGATGTTACAGAAGGAATTTGTTTGAAATTCCGTTGCATGGGCTTGGTGAAGGAGCTGTGCTCTCTGTGTCTCACGCACACAGACAGCGCACACAAGGAGGAACACTCTGTCTAGTTGTTTATTATTCATCAGTCTCTTCTGAGGGCTTGTTGTGTCTCTGCCTCTCTGTACTCGATAAGGCTCTGTATCCTGCGAGGGGAATACCAGACAGACACAGACAGACAGACACACAGACGGACTGACTGACTCACAGACAGACACATGGAGGAGAAGTGAGGACTTGATGGAATGGAGGGGAAGAGAGGAGTGTGTGCTGTGGTGTCTGTGGGGGCTCAGCTCCCCCTATCTGCAGTGCTGCAGTCTCCCGGCAGCAGGGCTAACAAAGGTCTCTTGAGGAGACGTGAGGCAAGGAGGGAGGGAGGTAGAGAGAGTGCAAGGAGATGGTGAGAGAGAACAGGGGGAGAAAGAGTGATACATGGAGTGAGCAAACAGAGACAGAAAGAGAGAGATGAAGGGAGAGAGAGTAGAGAGAGAGAGAGAGAGAGAGAGAGAGAGAGAGAGAGCGAGAGAGAGAGAGAGAGAGAGAGATGAGAGATGAAGGGAGAGAGTAGAGAGAGAGAGAGAGAGAGAGAGGAGAGAGAGAGAGAGAGAGAGAGAGAGAGAGAGATGAATGGAGAGAGTAGAGAGAGAGAGATAGAGAGAGAGGGAGAGAGAGAGAGAGAGAGAGATGGAAGGGAGAGAGGGAGGGAGAGCAAGAGAGAGAGAGAGAGAGAGAGAGAGAGAGAAAGGCAGACTGAGAGAGATGGTGAGAAGGAGCCAGAAAAGCAGACATGTTCTATATGAGGACAGAAAGAGGATGTAGACACCAAAATGACAGCCAGTGAAAGAAAGAGAGGGAGAGCGAAAGGGAGATCAATTATTTTTTGGATACCGCCTGGCTCTGCTCTGTTTGCAGAACCAAATCTGATCCTACAATATACCCAGCTCCAAAATTAGCAATGGAGGTGGTCTCATAACAACCCCCTCCCTCTCTTATTTTCCTTCTTCCTACCTCCTTCCTGCTTCCTCCATCATCCCCTCTCCTTATTTTTCTCTCCTATTTCCCCCCTTCCTCCTTTTTCAAAATGTTCTCCTCCCTCATCCCTTCCTCCTACTCCCTTTCCTCCAGCCTAACTCCCTCCTCCCTTTCCTCGCTTCCTCGCTCCCTCCTCCTTCCTCCTCGCCACCTCATCCTGCTCTGCATTCCTTTATTAAATTCCATCAGTCAGAAGTAAACTCAGGACAGGGAGAGAGGAAGAGAAAGAAGAAAGTAAGGAGACAGAAAGTAGGGGAGAGAGAGAGAGAGAGGAGTATTCTGATGAGGCTGGTTTGTAGGCTATGGCTGTGTGACCTAGTTAAAGGCACTCCCTTTAAATAATACATTTACCAGGCAGAGAGATGAGAGAAGAAAACCCACAGCATACAGAACACATACACACTCACATTTTCTCTGTTGTTCAGGACAAGCCCAAGACAGCGGTGGCGAGACGCATCATACACACAAACAAAAGCAGTCACCACCCATCCTTTTCAATGGAGTTAGGACTGAATGAATAGTCTTTAGCCTGGGCTAGAGATGAAGGGGCCACGAGAGCACAAAGTCTGCAGCCTCAGTGGGCTGCAGAAAGAAGGGGCTGCAGATTTGACAGGCTGCAGACCTCTGGAGCTGCAGACCGTTTGACCCGTGGAGATCAGAGTAGAGTTAGGTGTGAGTGGGAAAGACAAGTCTGCACGCTGAGTCAAGTCACCTAGGTGACTCTGTGTCTGTCAGGGAGGGGAAAGAAAGCATGACTCAGAACACGTTAGCCTCACTCTAACTGTCATTTACACTTTTTTGTATCCAATATCCTACATACATCTGCTTTGCTCTGTTCCCTTGCTCTCCTTTCCTCTTCTCTCGCTTTCTTTACGTTTCCCTCCTTCACCTCAGGTTTTTTCCATACCTCAGTCACATGAGTGTTCCCTCTCTTTCTTTCCCCCCTCTCTCCATCTCTTTCAATCTCTCTGTCCTTCCTCTCAATCTTTCGTACTACATCCGGCCAAACCTTCGTGTGGCCTTGCTTTCCCTCTCTCGTCTCTTTTGTGTCTTAGCAAGCAATTTAACAGAGAGAGAAGCAAACAAAGACAGCAAGCCGAAGAGACAGAAGAGAAGAAGAAAAAAACGAGGAAATAATGCGGAGGTATTAGGTGTCTTGAGAATGTAGTATGTTGCCGTGCTCTTTCAAACCACTGTGTTAGACCACTACATGGGTAGGTTCTTATTGAATCCACATATACAATGTATGTTTCTCAATCAATCCAAAGGTCTTTCAATAGCCCTATACAGAGAGCCAGAAGGGTTTTATTAAGATTGTGCCAGTATCCGGAGATGTATTTTGCCCTTGAATAGCTAAACCTTCCTGCAGAGACCGTACATCAGCATTGTCCTTGTCACGAAATATTCAATTTAAGCATACAATTTCTAGCTGTCTTGGATCTATTCTCTTTGTGACCGTGATCAGTTAGCCCATGTGGGGCTCCGTTGGTCTGCCTGCCTGTCTATCTGCAGGCCTGTTTGCCTGCCTGTCTGTCTGTCTGTCTGTCTATTTATCCGTCTGAGGACTTTGGCTAGCTCCTCTGCTCCACTCTCTCTCACTCTCAGCTGCCAATCTTGAGGGAGCCGTGTCAATCTGCTGCAACATGCCTGTTCAGGACAGAGAGAGCAGCTTCTCACACCTCACACTGACGGAGAATGGAGGGGAGGAAAAAGGGGGAGGGAGGAGTAGGACTAAGGGTAGTCAAGAAGAAAAGGAAAATATCCACTGATCTGCCTCATTTGAACTGGCGCCCCCACCGTTTTCAGTTGGTTAGTGAGTACTGCATGCACAGTATGAGTTAATGAGTTTTAGTGACCCAGAGGCTAATGGACTGTTGGGTTCACAGTTGTTGTTGTTCTCCTGCACTCTTACCATACAACTGTGTAGACAGAGCCTGTCTGTTCATCCAACGGAGCGCTCATTGTTCTTGAACCTCCTCTGCCTACACCCTTCTAGAAAAAACACACACACGCATGCGCACCCACTCACCCCCGAGGGGAGAAGGTGACAGTGATGGAGCTGTCTCAGGGCCTGTCTCTGTGCTAGCAGCAAGGTCAGGCCACAGGTGTCGAGCCACGGCTTCAAACAGACGGCTGCAACCACAGCTCCTCTCTCGCACGGCCTCCACACCTCCTCCGGGGACTCCCTCTTCTTGTCCCTCCCTCCCTTCTCCCCCTTCATCTCTCTCTCTCCGTCGCTCTCTCTCTTTCTTCCCTGGGTTCCACTCCCTTCTTTTCTCGCCGTGCCTTTCACCCTCCCTTCGCGCCGCCCCTCTCTCTCTTTCTTGCCCTCTCTCCCTCTCTTTCTCTCCCTCCCTCCATCACGGAGGAGGATTGGGTTTCATGTCCTGCGCGGGGCTAACACCGGGGGGAGACGTGGTGAGGAGCTCCTGCTACATATGCATTTCTTCCGAGGGGTGAGATGAAAGAGGCCGCCTCCCTGGCAGGCAGCAGACGCTGGAGCTTTCATACCCAGCCCTCCGGTCTGTCCCTGGGTGCCGGAGAACTCTCTTCACACACCCACACTCATCTAGCAGGCTCTCACTCACTCATTCCTCACTCACTCACTCACTCATTCCTCACTCACTCACTCACTCACTCATTCCTCACACATTCAATCACTCAAACATACCTCACACATTCACTCACTCACTCATTCCTCACACATTCACTCACTCACTCATTCCTCACACACTCACTCACTCATTCTTCACTCACTCACTCACTCACTCACTCACTCACTCACTCACTCTGACAAATGCACTCCCTCGCACACACACTCACGAACGGATGAACCGTTGTGCAGATGTGTCTATGTGTGCAGGGCAGGCTCCATGTGGAAGGCATGGACCAGTGGTTGTTTTGATGTGTTGCAGCGCTGCAGGGGAGCAGCTGTGTGTGTTGGCGGCTGTGCCAGGCAGTGCTGTCCTCTCTCTAGGTCATTCAGCTGCTGCTTTGGCTTCTGTTGCTGGCCTGCTGTTGCAGCCTGCTCTGCTCTGCTCTCTGGCTCCTCTGGCCTGGAGCTCAAAGCAGAACCCCCAAAACCCCTGTCTCTGCCACACACACACACACACACACGTGCACTCAGTTCACCCACACACTCTTCGCCATCCGCATTGACATTGCCATGCAGTGTACTCCCACCCTGTGCACACCCGTGCATGTACTAACACAATAACAAGAGAGAATAACTTTTTCGCCTGTTGGGCTATGACATGTTATATGAGATCTGTCAGACAGACAGACAGGGCAGGCAGGCAGGCAGGCAGGCAGGCAGGCAGGCAGGCAGGCAGGCAGGCAGGCAGGCAGGCAGGCAGGCAGGCAGGCAGGCAGGTGTTAGATCGCATCATATCCCTGCTTCAGATTGCATTAGCACTAAACACCATCACAATATTTCCGATTGCATTAGAACTGAGCACCACCACCCTGCTAGAGTGGTACTGTGAAGACAGAGCGGTCTGTTCGAGGAGAGATGGTAGGGTGAGAGAGGAGGAGGGGGGAAGGGGAGCATCCCTCCCCCCCTTGCTGCTATTGATCCCTTCTTCTTTGATCTCCAGCTCTGATCCTCCAGCTCCTCGCTGGACTCCAAAACCCCACAGGAGAGAACCTTCGTCAGCCCGGGGTCGAGCAGAGAGCCCTGCAATCCCCTGGTCCCCCACACAGACAGGCCTCAGCAACCACGGGGCTAGTCAGGTATTGACGAGTGCGATGTGGACAGAGTTTTCATCTATTTTGCCAGTGTGTTTCTCACTAGTTTCCTTATGAGAGGGGTCGTAGAAGGACAGAGCGGGGAAGGGAACCTGAGGGGGACGGCCTTCTCACTTCTTCTTACACACACAGATGCACTCACACATACACACACACTGGACGGTGTTTACAGAGACAGAAGAGAGAGAGAGAGAGAGAGAGAGAGAGATAGAGAGAGAGGAGCGAGAATATGCGAGGAGCGAGAAAGAGGGAGAGAAAGAGAGTCAGTAGAGGAAGAGAAATGAGAGACGGACTAGAATGTATGGAAAGATACAGCAGAGTGCACATGTACAGTATGGAGCGCACATACCCAGGCACACATGCAGGCGAGCGCTCACATACGCACACATACACACGCGCACTCTCCAGAGACAGGAGAGACAGGGAGAGAGAAAAAGAGAGGGAGAGAGAGAGAGACAGGGAGAGAGAGAGAGAGAGAGAGAGAGATAGAGAGGAGAATAGAGAGAGCAGAGGAGACGATGAGAGGGAGAGAGAGAGATGAGAGAGAGAGATGATTGAATGTCAGTGTGGGGAGAGGAAGAGAGGCGGTGTGGTGTGGTGGAGGCTTGGATAAGAGCTGTGCTTGGCTGGCTGGGCTGGGCTGGCTGGCTGCTGCTGCGTGAGTCTCCATCCTACACCAGCTGAATGTAAAGCAGGAGCTGGGGCACCAGGGATACAGCGGCTGTCCCGAACACACACACACACACACACACAAATGCACACACACACCCTGACATACACTCACACAAAACACACGCATACACGCACGCACACACGCACACGCACGCACACGCACACGCACACACACACACAAGCACACACACGCAGACACACACGCGCACACACACACGCACACACACGCGCACACACACACACAGACACTCCTGCTCTGTGGTTGTTAGGCATGCAGCAGCACATCCTCCTCCCACACAGACACACAGACAGCCAGGCAGGCTGAGAGCATAAGCCCTAAAGACTAGGCTCCATTAGTCAGTCTGGCTCTGCCTGGGCTGCACCATACACACCTCCTCAGCAGGCCTGCCAGCAGGGCCTGCCCACTATCCACACAGCAACACTACACAGGACAGTGGAATAGGAGAGAGAATAGAATAGAATAGGAATAGGAATAGGAATAGGATAGGATAGGAATAGGAATAGGAATAGGAATAGGAATAGGAATAGGAATAGGAATAGGAATAGGAATAGGAATAGGAATAGAATAGAATAGAAATTGAATAGAAATAGAATAGAATAGAATAGAATAGAATAGAATAGAATAGGAATAGAATAGGAATAGAATAGGAATAGAATAGGAATAGAATAGAAATTGATTAGGAATAGAATAGGAATAGAATAGGAATAGAATAGGAATAGAATAGGAATAGAATAGGAATAGAAAAGGAATAGAATGCTATAAAAATAAACAATGCATATATAAGTTTTGGGGGAATAGAAATAGAAAACTAACATGGAATATAACGATTCTATAAAATCCATGGAATATAATGATATTACTAAGTAGAATAGAACTGAATAAAATCATGTCCCACCATGTTTGGCCAAAGGTCATGTAAAGAACATTCTTGGCCAGGCAAGAGACTTGTACATTGTTATAGCCCTTGATTATTTCTCACTGTCTAACAAGGCTGCCATCTTGTTAGGTAAGAAATCACCAAGGTAAAAAATAAGCAGTTGGGACAAAATGCCTTTGGCCACATGCACAAGTCAATATGTAGGGCCGTCATTAAAAAGTTAATTAATCTTAATTAACTTCTCTTTTGTCTTAAAGTTCTTTATTGCGGGACAAAATGATTTGCCACACAAGAGGAGGACGGGGGCTCAGCCTAATGCTGTAATCAGCCGACTGCAGGAGCGAAGGCACTGGAGCTGCTGATTGCTTTTCTGACAGAGACTTACGCTCTGACGCGCAGTGCGCCTCTCCCCCAACATTTGAAGAACAATCTACATCGGGCACAGTTTGAAACGGAAGACTGCTAATCCGAAGCAGCAAGGAGCTTTGGGCTTTTAGAATGGGTATTTCTTCCTACTGCTACTATGCTGCTCTATGCACTCAGGCATGACAGAGCCCAGTGCCACACAACGGCTAAAGTATCCTCTCGGTTGTCCCCTGCGGCAGGTCAGGACGGGGGCTGGGAGGGGGTAGCTATAGGACCGTGTGGGTGTGTGTGTGTCTTTGTATGTGTGGTGTCTCCCTTGCTTGTGGTGTGTGCAGTGCACGTGGTGTGGGGTGTGTGTACCTGGGGATATAGGGGGTACACGCGGGTATGCGGACAAGAAATCACATGGGAAGAGAGAGAGAAAGAGAAAGAAGAAGAGAGAGAGAGAGAGAGAGAGAGAGAGAGAGGAGAGAGAGAGAAAGAAGAAGAGAGAGAGAGAGAGAGGGAGAAAGAGCAGAAAGGGAGAAAGAAAGAAAGAGAAGAGAGATAGAGAGAGACGAGAGAGAGAAAGAAACGAAGAGCAGAAACGAAAGAAAGACAAGACGCACGAAAGACACGAACGAAAGCACCAGACCCTCCCTCACCCTCCCTCCCTCCCATCCCTCCCCTCCCTCCCTCCCTCTACCTATCCGGGCTTCACATGAGTGCTTGAGTGATGCCGGGGATGGCAGCGCGTGTGCTGAATCCCAATCCACTGAGAGAGGCACACAGAAAAGAACAACAACAAAGGCTTCCTCCCACTGTTTGCCGATGCAGTGTGCCACTGTTGTTCTCACCGGGCGAGCCTGGCGGCGTCCCCGCTCCGCCTGCCTCCGAGGGTGTGTGTGTTTTTACACGCCACATCCACAGAGGAGCCAGACGCATCGTGATGGAGGGCTAATATAACTCTTATCAAAGCCCTCAAACGGAGGCAGTGTGCGGCTTCACGCCGGACCTTTAGGAGTTGGCCTTTTAAACCCACAAACTTGTAATCCTACACACACACACACACACGCACACACAAAGTTCTGTCTTTTCCATTGCTCTGCAGTGAAGCATTTATGGATCTGAAGAGTGCTGCATTCAGAACCAAACAAGTGTTGGGGCTGTGTGTGTGTGTGTACATGTGTGTGAGTGTGTGTGTGTGTGTGTGTGTGAGAGAGAGCTATCCAGATTCCAGATGGTCTTTATTTCTTTCCGCAGCACGTCCCTATCTGCCTGTAAATATGGGAGAGGGCAAAGTGCAGCGCTCGACGCCCAGGCAGCCAGGGAGGGCTGGGACCGCACGGCGGCCATCTTCTCTGCCTTATCTCCCTCCCATATGTTCACCCCAGGCAGGCTCATCTCGTCGTAATTGACTTTCTCCCATGGAGCCCAGCCGTAGCTGGGAGGCACAAGTGCACTCGTGTGTCTGCTCGCACCCTGATAAAACTATTACACACTCCTGCACAACCGCCACCCCCCTTCCTTGTCCGCCATCAGCCACCCCCCTGAGTGAGTCCATGGTGAGCTGGAGTGAGTGCACTGCAGGGTTCTGTGTGTGTGTGTGTTGTGTTACAGAGGAGGGCTGTATGGGGGGGGTGGAGGAGGTTGAGTGTGAATTTACCTGCATGTGTGTGGGTGTTTGTAGTGTGTGTTGCTAGTGCGTCCGTGTGTGTGCTCGTGCCTGTGTCCGTGTGTGTTCTTTCGGTGGTGCCTCCGCCAACTCCAAACTGGTCAATAGTCCTTTGCACCAAAGCCAGTGCAGACGCGCAACATTGACTGTGGTCCACTGGTCCATACTTCTGACTAACTTTTGGTCACAGGGCAAAAACATGTCACCTAAAACAGCCTAAAACCCATTCAGGGAGCTCTATCTTCTAGAACACATTGGTAGCAGCGGTAGGAGAAATCACAGTGTAAGACTCCCAATCTCTTCAGAATTGTCTGCTGCACTCCTCTGGGCTTAGTGGAATCTGCTCAACCATGCAGGAGCCTGCTAAGAAAGATCTATGGGAAACAATGGTGTAGAATACCAATAGCAGCTCAACGTTTCCCTTTCTCCAATCTCTCTCTCTCTCTTTCTCCCTTTACACCTTCTGCTCCACTCTGCATTTGAGTGACTGGCGCAGGGCGAGGCATCACCTGTGGCACCTTTCCTGGGGCCGCCCGCGGCACCCCGATCACCTTCTCAGAGCGGAGCCTTTGAAATTTCGGGGGCGTTGATTGATTGTCACCACCGCTCGTTAAGTTCGTTAATTTTATTGAGGCCTGTCATGTCGCGGGAGGTTGAGGGGGGGAGAGGGGGGGGGTTGGGGTGGGGTGACGGGGGCGGTAAATTATTCATCGTCCCTTGAAATGCAAAAGACAGCCGAGGCAAAGGGAGCCGTGCTATGTAGGTCACTTCCTCTCTCACACTGCCGCCCGCCCGACACAGAGAGAGAGAGAGAGAGAGAGAGAGAGAGAGAGAGAGAGCAGAGAGAGAGAGAGAGAGAGAGAGAGAGAGAGAGAGAGAGAGAGAAGAGAAAGAGAAGAGAGAGAGAACTTGACTGACTGCAGTGGAGATGCTCCATGGCTTCCTCCCAGACTTCTATTCACACGTACACACACACACACACAGGGCTGCAGGTGCCATGTGGTACAGCTGCATGGAGCAGAGCAGCCTTCTGTCAGCCTCATCCGCCAGTGTGTTGTGTAAACACAAATCTGCCTTTCAAAGGGGAAAGGCTTATGGCTAGTGACGCATAGGCCTTGACTAGCACAATACTCATCGATGGCATTAACAGCCACATTCCTATGGTCCTGTCGCCATCACACAACCAAGATCTCACAAGATCAAAGGACGCTCATGGCCACCAGGTTCACCCGGTAAGTGGTCTAGACGGGAACAGTGTCGGGGTGAAAGGTCAGGGATTAAGCCAAGGACGAACCAGAGGTGGGGAACATCCGCTCTGACTCGTGCTGTGGGACGTCCTGGAGGTCATTCCGGGAGAGCGTTGTGCACCTGGTGAAACCCATGACCACGCTCTTCTCCTCTTACACCCTCTCCTTCTCCTTCACCCACTCTTGGATCATCCATCCATCACTGCTAGTGGCTCAAAGACAGGCACTCATCCTTCCATCTCAGGGACCAATACCACAGGAACAGGCTGACTCTTTGTACTTTTATCTCCCTCTTTATATTTTACGGGCGATTTCTCTGTCTCTCTCTCGCTCTCTCTTTCTATTTCTTGCGCTCGCTTACTCTAACTCTCTCACTCATGGTATTATCTATCCATTGCACACTTTCCTTCCCTCGCTTGTGAGACAGCGTGCCTTCATTCCCCTCCCTCTGTGGGGGGGCGTCGGCAGTCTCCATAGGAACAGGCCTCCATGTTGGTTTCTCACAGGGAGCCTGATGGCGTAAATATGGCTGCCATCAATCAATCTGTGGATCCCTGTGGTGACAGAAAGCTCTGATACGAGCAGCAGCTCTCACTCACGGACACATTTAAAGACACAGACACAGAACGAGACACAGAGGAAGGGACAGAGTGAAAGACAGAGACTGAGAGTGACTGAGAGGAACACAGACACAGAGACTAACAGACACTGACACAGAGAAGCACAGGGACCAAAGACCCAGCTAGGCGTGGACACACAAGGCTTTGACTTGTATCTACATTTTAAATAAAGTCAACATCATACTCGAATTACACTGTGGCACAAATAGTGTAGGGTTCCAGAATGATCAGGAATTTCAGTTTTAGATGAGCAAGCACGTATTAAAAATAACTAAATAATTAGAAATAACACGTAGGCCTACAGTACCAAATAATTTAAAAACTGCGGTCTGTTGTAGGCATGCTTCGTAGAAGTTCTGGTCCAGGGCTACTGTACCTACCAGTAGGCTATACTCTCCCATTACTTTGTTGTATGAATGGGCCTATGCAGATTTGTCGAGTGAATTAGAAGTTCGGAAAGGGAGTTAAATGAGAAAAACGGGAGGGGAAAAACACAGGGCAGAAAGAGTCTGAGACCGTAGGAGGTTGATTAACATTTAATAAAGATCCATGAACTCCACTCAGTCACTGGGGAGAGGGAGAGAGAGAGAGGGAGAGAGAGAGAGAGAACGCCCAGACGGCTGGAGCTGGGATGGCTGGCGTGTTGGAGACGCAGTGCGAATGCTAACTAAAAACGAAAAGGTCGTAACTCAAGGGCAAAGATTAGCTTACATCCGCTACTGCTACCCCCCGCAGACCACCATAACTCACACCCTCGAACCGCGGGGTCCACGTCAATAGCCAAGAATTACCATTTATCCATAAATATTTTTTTTTCCGCCAGTGTGAACCGATAAAATCGATAGGGCCGTGGAAGAAACGGACCTTCGTTGACCTTTGACAAAACAAGCGCTCATCACATGCGAAGCGAGGGAAACTGTTTAATTCTTGATAGCGCTACTATTGATCCGCACATTTCCACACCTGCCTTCGCGTCTTCTTCTGCGGATCACATTGGCGGTAGCCTACTCACCGAACACTTCCAGTCAAGTGGGGAGCCCACACGTGCTTTAATGAAACAACAGGGAGCGTTAGGAAGGTTACGAATCCAGGGATGCCTCCCTTTAACTGAGTAACAAGGGGTTGCCTTACAGTAGGAAGAGCAGACGAGGACCGAAGCCAAACATGTAATGAGGATTTTTTGGAGGATGGGTATCATATGATAATCTGATTATACCTTTACAAGCGAGGAGTGAGGGACGGAGAGAGAGAGAGAGAGAGAGAGAGGGAGGAAGACTGAGAGAAAGAAGGAGCGAGAGAAACGGAAAGTGAAAAGGGCAGCCCAGGTAGGCTTCATTGTGGGTGAAATTCAATTATGCTAATAAGTGGCTTTTAAGCCCTGTCTCAGAGTACTTTGTGCTTATGTCTGTTGGAGCAGTAGGGGAGGGAGACTAATGTATATCAAAAATGGTGTGTGGTTTGGCGCGTGTGTGTCCGTGTGCATGTGTGTGTCTGCGTGGTATGACTGTTCTCGTGTGTGTTTGTGTGTGCATGTGTCACGCACCCCCCACCCCCCCACCCACCCACCTCCACCCACCTACACCCCACCCCCCCCAAACACAGAGAAGGACATTGTTGTAACGGGAGCCCCTCCTCCCCCCACCTCCACCAACCGGCACACCATTTGAAATGCCGCAGTGCCCTCAGTTGGCAGTGCCACTCCATGGCCCCCGCCTGCCGTGCCAGGCTGCCTCCCCAGCTGGAGGAGTGCCAGATCCGCGCTCCACCTCAGCCTCCTCGGAGATGGCGAGCCAGACAGCCAGACCCCGTCTGCATCAGCCATGCTCGGCCCTGGAGACTCCCCGATGTGTCAGACCAGGGCGGAAGTTGTTGAATGGTCTTAAATGTCAATATAGGGCTTGTATGAGCCGTACACATGCATACATCTGCATAGGGGTACTCATGCAAAATACAGAAGCTTCACAAAGGATACACCCACACTGGTAAACAGGTCAAAATAGACACATTCATTACACATTTACATGTATATTTTCAGTATAGAAAATATACTTTTGCATGAGAGCAAAGATAGAGAAAAAAGAGAGAAAGAAAGAGAGAGAGAAAGAAAGAGAGAGAAACAAAACGCCAGTGGAGAATAGGAGGAGAGAGGGTATGCAAGCAGCGCCAGCTTGAAATCAATAGTGAGGTTCTAGCCAGGGCATGTTGCTGTGGGCTGTGGGCTGTGTTGTCAAGGTGACAGAGGAGCTAGGAGCTCTGTGGGCTGTGTGATGAATCGGTGGAGGGTGAACGACCCACTGATCCCCCTAGCCTGCTCTGCTGTGGGCAAGCTCCAGCAGGGCTCCAGTTAGCTGGCTAGAGCTCCCCAACACCACCCCTCCATCCTCCCCTCCACCCCTGCCTCCTTCTCCCCCTCCTTCCTTCCTCCATCCCTCTCGCTCTCCCTCCATCCCTTACTCCATTCCTCAATCTTTCCATCCCTCCTACCACAGCGACCCCCATTCCCCCCAGGAGCAGTGGGCTCGACAGGCAGAGACAGTATCCTTATGGACTGGCGCAGCAATACAGACCTCCACTGATATTTAATAAGAAATGAAATCCCTATTTACAGAGACAAAAGTTAAATGGTAAAAACGATGCTACTTTCGACACATATTTTAATAAGCCTGAAAAAAGAAGGCCGCTTTTGAGCATCTGGGGGGTCAAACTCCCCATGAGCTCCTTTCTCTCCTCTCCTCCAGACTTCTTTTTTTACCACGGCGCACACGCCTTACATATGTGTTCAGAATAAAGATAGAGGGCCGCACAAAGAGAGACAGAGGGAGAGAGAGAGAGGGGACAGAGTGCAAGAGCGAAAGTAGTCGAAAGTTGGAGAGAGAGAGAGAGAGAGAGAGAAGAGAGAGACAGAGAGTGAGAGAGAAAGTGAGAGAGGAGAGAGAGAGAGAGAGAGAGCAAACTGATGTGACACACACTTCCGCAACGTGCTCACGCCATCTGCTCAGCTTGGCACCAGCCCTGGCACCCATAGGTGGTTTGAGGCGCTTCTCTCAGAAGATGAAACGCCTGAGACGTGCTGAGCGGGCGTTCTGTGAGTGGGAGCTGCAAGTTTTTGGAGGGGGGGATGAGAGTCTCTTCCGGAGGTGGGGGGTCTCTGAGTGTGGGGGGGTGGAGGGAATCAATGTTAGTTAGTTGTGCTTATGTGTGTGTATTATGTGTGTGTGTTTTTGCGGTTCATGTCCACAGGTGAGGGGGTGGATTCGACGGTATGTGAGTCATGCTGTCGCATACTGCATTGTGTGACCAGACTCCTACCAAATTCACCTCCTCCAACACATCCCAGCCATGTCCCTGAGCGTTAAAGGATGTTTAATGAGGATTCACACGCACACACGCACACATGCCCGCAAAACATACAACTAAGAGGGATTGATGAGGCGTCAAAACAGATGCCACACACAAATCCCTTCCCTTTCACTCAGTTTGGAGTTAGCACACTGTAATACCAACCAGCTCACTGCTCGTCCCTACACCATCTTGTCTTTAACCTCTATTCACATGGAAGGTTTTCATTTGCCTTTTCTTTTCACAACTACGTTGTGTTGCTGGCCTTTCCGAGCATTTCCTGTGGAGGCCATCATTACTTCAGTCAGAAAGAGACTCAAGGCACAATAACAAACCCCCCTTTACTCTGACTCATCTCTGAACGCAGGCAGTCAGACACACAGACTGAAGCAAATCCTCCCAGATTGAGTTTCCCCACTGAGGCCGGGCCAGACGTAGGCTCTGTGCCTCCGCCGTCTGTCTGCGTGCCGGCGTGGGGGTGTTTGCGTGTGTGTATGCGTGTGTGTGTGTGCAAGCTTGCGTTTGTGTGTGTTCGAATGTGTGTACAGGCAGACGTCTGTGTCTCTGTACACCTGTGCACAGGAGAGCGTGTCGCGCACAGTATGTGCTTCTGCGACGGTGCGTGTTCGCGAACAAGTAGGAGTGTGTGTGTGTGTGTGTGTATGTATTAGTGTTGGAGTGTGGGCGCGCTCTGGGATCTGAAACAATGCCATCCCAAAGAAACGGTAGGGGGCTCCCTCTTTTCTATTCTCCCAGCAAACCCAAGACAGAACCACCAGGCTTCGCCCCCCACTATCCCCCCTCGCCGCCGCCTTCTCCCCTACCCCCCACATCCCCCCCTCCCGACTCCCAGATCTGCCGGGCTGAGCTCAGAAGCAAGCGGGTGGAGCGGGGCTCTCGCTGCGTGACGCATGCTAGCTCGGCCTGGCGCCGTCAGATTGGAATCTCTCTGGGACCTAATTAACTTGACAGCGGGCCCCTACCGTCGGCTGACGAGCTGCAGAGGAAGCAGGAGCCCGCTATGGTTCTGTGTCCTCCTCGCAAACCGCTCCGCACGATCTGGAGGGGGTTTCGCTTCACCAGTCCCCACATGCGGCAGCCAAAATGCCTGCATAGTGTTAGAATGTGCCTTGACAGAACAAAGACGGTGAATGAACGGATGCCTGTTTAGCAACAAACCTATTATTTGGCTATTGACCTGTGGATAGACGAGGATGCAATTTCCAACAGGGCATCCCACTTGAAAGTATGAGAAAAACAGGATCAGCAAGGGTTTTTGAATTGCCCCCCCCGCACACTAAAATCAGTGAAACAACTCTAAATACTATGAGAACAAAAGGATAAGCGCTATGATTGTCCCTGTGGCCTTGTGCACATTCCCCTCCTGTCCCCATGGGCCCTGCTAGTTCTGCAGTTTGAATCCGTGGTTTGGGATGCAGAGGGAGGCTCTCTTTCTGTCTGGGCCTGCTCCCTTGCTGGGAGACCTCCTGTGTCTGCTATGCCTGACCAGCATTCTAACACCCCCGATCGAGATACTGTGTTTGTGTGTGTGTGTGTGTGTGTGCTTGTAGCAGCTTCATTTCGCCATACACCATACTATGTGGGAGAGCTCCAGCTCTGAAATACGACTGCAGCCCGGAGTTTGAAATACAAACCTGTCTCCTCTCCCCCTGACCTCTCCCGTCAAGAACACCGTGCTCCCCTCTCCTCCCGGTGCTTTTTCTCGTGACCTACAGCACTCCTTCCATCCTCACCCTCCACGCACATCGCTCCATCTCCTCTCACTTCCTCCTTTCACCACTCTCACCTCGACTTGTCTCCGGCAACACCTCTCTCCTCACCAGGCGTTCATCTTCCCCTTCCACTCCCTCCACCTCTCTGTTCCACACTCATCACGGCTCTGTGTTCTGTCGCTCCTCGTGCCTTCAATTCTATCGCTCTCGTCTCCTCTTTCTTTCCTCTCGTCTCCCACCCTCGGTTGCCCCCCTCCCCTCGCGCCGCCCCCCAGCCCGTCCGCGCGCCCCGTTCGCCCGCCTTCCCTCCAATTTCTTCTCACTTCTTCTCCCTCTTCTTCCTCTCTCTGACTCGCTTGTCTCTCACATCTCTCTCCCTTCCGCCGTGTTCCCCCTCTCTTCTTACTTCCCCCCTTCCGAACACGCAGCAGCTCAGCGGGTTCCCGCACCCTGCAGTTCCTTCCCTCGGTTCACCTCTCATTACGATTAAACATGTGCTCCTGGTGCTGCTCAGGGAAAGCCATGGGCGTGAGGGTAACCTAGGTTCAAAAGCTGATAGCGGCAATTAAACCGGTTTCTTAGCCCCACTGGTGGGAGGAAATAAGTGGAACCATGATTTTTATGTTTAATTCAATGTGATGTTTTCACAGCAACAAATTGTTTTTCCAGTCACTGTGAAGAGAGATTCCTGCAGCGGGAGATGGAGCGAGACCGAGGAACGGTTAGAAAAGAAGAGCCAGGATTGTGATACAATCATGTGGATCCTCTGCTTCTCTAGCTAAGCTTGTCCATATCAGCTACATGTATTGCGGTACAGAAAAGATTGAATCTGTGTATGTGGAGGGCTGTAGCTTTTTGTTTTGCTATTTCGAGCTACATTGCCTCTCCTAATGACAATTCAGAGGCACTGAATCCACTGAGAACTGGGTGACAGCCCTGTCCACCTCCCCTGTCTGTCTCGCTTGCTCACACACACACACACCACCCACACACACACCACAAAGAGAGCGAGAGAGACGTCCCACCATGGCCAGAGAGAGGAGCTCCCATCTGCGTAATGACATCTCACGCTTGGTTAGGAATCTGCTGCATAATTAGAGCCCTGGCGGGTGATGGATGGCACTGCAGCGGCGCGCCGCGCGCCCCGTCTGACCTTGGCATCATTACGGACGGCAGGGCTGACTGGACCGGCTCGCGGGCGAGCAAGCAGCTGCTGGCTTTAATGGGACCATTTGTCCCCTTACACACACACACACACACACACCCACCCACACATGCCTCTCTCCCACACCTATCTCTCTCTTTCTATCTCACTCTCTCCTCCTGTCTTTTCTGCCTCTTTCTCTGTCTCGCTCACACACACTCTCTCCTCCTTTCTTTTCTCTTCCTTTCTTTTTTCTCCCTCTCTCTCTCTCTCTCTCTCTCTCTCTCTCTCTCGCTCTCTCTCTCTCGCTCTCGCTCTCCCTGAAAGCCCAGGGCCCAGGGGCTCCGGTCAAGGGTACTGTACAGACAGGACAGGAGAGTGGGCCAGCAGGCCATCAGCTGATCCACATACAGTACAGATGGACGGATGAAAAGAAAGAAAGACAGACAGACAGAATAACTGACAGACAAACAAACAAACAAACAAACAGAAAAACAGACAGAAAACAAGACTTCCAAACTTGGATTCTTGGATTCCCAGTTCTTATCTCCCCCTTGTGTGACTCTGAGGCAAACATTTCAATGCTTTTTCATGAATATGTCATAATTCTTAAGAAAAGGAGATTCATGCAAATGTTATGCTATAGGCATACATTTACCTGAAATTATTATTAAATCCAACAGCTATAAATATAATTTCTGTTTGAGATGACATGCCCTGTCCCCCAAATTGCATACTTTTTATTTTTACTTTAAATATGTATATCAGCTGTCCTTATTACATACTCACACTGTTGAACGTAGTATGCATACAATTAAGACTGCATCATCATTACATCGCACCTTGAACTTTGACCCTCTTGGTCATGCATCCATTACAGTTTGTTGTGCTTTTCTGGCATGCTAAATAGTATGCTAGTATGGGTATTGGGATGCACCCTAGGGTATGCTTTTATAACTTCCAGGAGGGGGCAGTAAAACTTCAAGGCCATTTTTCCCCCTCAGGATATGAGGCATTTCATTCCATTGAAAAAGCTTCCTCAGACAGTCTGTCTCAATTTACCATTGGAACTAACATGCTTAGCCTCTAAACAGATAATGGAACGCATTTTGGCAAAGTATAGCCATAGGAACATCCACCCACTGTGACTATCATAAATCAACCACTATTACTTTCTGTGTAAACAGGTGGGCAAATGTGAGGGGAATGCCTAAATAACCCGATCTGTTTATTTAGTGAAACTGGGTAAATCATCTATTTCACTGAGCAGAATCCCCCCCACTCCTCTTCCTGACAACCACAGTTCCAAGGGAGCTCCAGGCAGTATGAGGATGAGCATGATCCTGAGCAGGTGTGATTTGGGGGAGGGGGGGGGAAGCAGGCAAGGAGAGGAGAGGAGGAGCTGCAGAGTACCGCAGTGCCAGCCAGCACTCACCTTGTCATGCCCCCCTCTGCGGGCAAGGCACAGACACGCACGCACGCACACACACACACACGCAGACAGCAGGCTGCCCTCCCCCCTCTGCTCGAGGCACATGTCTGGGAGTGAGCTGTCAGGCTTGGAGGTGCCCCACACTGGGCATGACCACAGCCCACAGCCCAGAGGCAGACGAGCCTCCAGAGGCACTGTGCCAGGGCAGCCTGGCTGCCTGCTTACAGGATCCTGGCCAGGATAAGGAGGAAGGGAGGGGGGAGCAAGGGCGGAGGAGGGTTGGAGAAAGACGAGCATAAGGAATAGGAGGGGGTGGAGGTGACGCGCTGAAAGGTTGGAAGATGTAGGAAGACTGAGAGAGGGAGATGAAGAGAGGAAAACAGAACAGTGGGAGGGGGGGAGGTGGGGAGCAAAAGGAAGGGAAGAAAAGCTCCAGGTAGAAGGAAGGCGTGTGAAAGGTGTGAGGACAGAACGTGAGCGAGGGAGGAAACGAGACTCACTAATGAGCCTGATGAAGTAACCTCACGTGGCACAGCAGAGTCTCCGTCGCTCGCACTCTTCAATGGGTTCTGTTCGAGACCCGCTTCCTTCCATGTCCAATCTTTCTTCCACAATCCCTTTCTTCTCCGGTGAACGAAGTTCCCCTCTTGTCTCCGTGATGTTTACTTTCAATTCTCCTCACGTTGACCCCTTCGTCTCCTCACCTCCAATTAATGTCCGATGATGACAGCAGGTTGAAAGACATTACCTTAGCCTGCTGAGATGAGAAAAACAAACTTGTTGTTCCACTTCCGTTGGATACACAAACCAAACAATAGCTAGTGCACATTCCTGACAGAATGTGTCTTTTTTCCCCTCTTCATATCAAACGGTGGTATTAGTTCTGAGGCGGGGAGTTAGTTAGGCTGATCCAGACAGCTGTCATGGAAACAGATGTCAGTTCTGTTAGGAGGTGCCACTTTGCTCCATAGAAGCGACTGCCAATGTTCTTTGATTGTGACTCCCTCTGCCTGCACCAAGTGCGCTTCTCCTTGATGTTCCACCACAAAGGGGCCCAGGGTAGCTCATGTGACTGTAGGATTGGTTGGGAGAATAATTTCCCATGCATCTTCTAATGTGTGATACGAGAGTCAGCTGCTGCCAGTCTCTGAGCAGAGTCTTGGCCAGATGTGCAGTAATGACTGGGAGGGGTTCTGTGTACTCACATGTACAAAACGCCACAGATCTCTACATTGGCCATAGACTGTGTTTTTCACTCTGTTCTTTTCGGTTCCGTTTCTAACCCAGATGCAAAACACTCTCCAAACCCATGTACAGTATTAGGACACGGAAACGCAACATTAGAAATAACATACTTGACAATACACCGAATGTTTGGAGTCCACCCTGCCTCTAACATGACCAGTGGGGGCCAGGAGCTTGTTAGGCTGGGGGTACATGCAGGACAGAGGAACGCCTCAGGACAGAAGAATGCCTCGGTCTGCTGAGGAGGCAAACGTGGCGATGTGAAGCCTTAACGAGCGTCTCACCCACAGCAGGGCACAGCTCTCTTGACCCTTGCTCCCCGCCTCTCACGCTGACCTCTGCCTGGAGCGGAGAGCATCTTTCACACTCCTCCCCCCAGGCTGGGTTGCCCGCCTCCAGACTGGTTGCTAGGAGCTCACAGTGAAGGTCAGAGACATGCATAGTTAGTCCCAGAGCTGTGGTTTGCACCAGCCTTAGCACCACAGAGGGAGAGGCGGTGTGGGGCTTCTTTTTCTCATTCTTACTCCTTGAGGGGAGCTGTCATTATACTCTCTAACACATAGTTCTGCTGTCTAGACAGCAGATTACTGACCGGTGGCACAGCAATGGAAATCTAAAAAGGCATCTGTCCACGGGTATTCAACAGTACAAGACAGAATGTTGAAGCCTACTTTTAAATGTTATAGAGAACTAGAGAGATGTTCTCGTTCATAACAATACATCCATGAATAGATCATTTGCACACAGAAAGGTCATAAAATCACATTTAGGGTTGGGAACCACCTTGGCATTTAGTGGTGACCATTTGAGTTAGAGTTATCACTCAGGGGTAATATTCATGTCATTTTGAGAAAGTATGATGTGGTTCAACAATGCCAATTCCACTCAAAGCTACCACTCTCTGTACTGAATGAACAAGAGCTCCACCTACTGTCTGAGAAGTATATTACATTTCCAGCACACCACACGCCTACCTTTTCAGAAACTTCACCGATGGTCATGCAAGAATACATCTCAAGATTTTATTTACAGAAACAAATAAGTAGAATACATACTTTCAACATAAGTTCCAACTGAATGCACTAATCCCGTGGCAGCCAGCATATTGCTGACACAATATAAAACTGCCATTTACCATTTGAACGTCAAATATATATCCTTTTTAACTGAATTTGCTGCAAACATGGCAAAGCAAGGTACCCCAAGTAGATGGTAAATGTTTATGTTCCATTCTTTTCCTTTGGCTGTAATTGCTTTGCTGCTCCCACTCTGGACAGCCTGTCCGCCTCTTCGTTTCCTAGGAACCCAGCATGGCCTGGGACATGCAACTAGAAAAAGAGCAACATTATGGGATGGGAAGAGAGAAGGAGGGTTGCTATTTATTTGAACACTTGGTCATTTCAAACCAAAAGAACCATTTGAGAATCATATCTGATGTTTTATGAAGTAGTCATAGAACTGCGTATATTTACCCAAACGACCTCCACCTCGCCGTTTAACTTGTCAAGCTGTTGAAAGTCGTCTTTGTTGATGACATGACCCCCAGAGTTTAGCCTCCAGCCGTTCAGCTTCCAGTTCTTCACCCAGCTGGTGACACCTGAGGGACAAACAGTCGTCACGGTGACAGTTTCTTAGATACTTCCACTTGAAACTCTAGTAATAGCGATGGGGTCTATGAGCATGTTCTCACAAAAACACCATGAATCCATGCTAATTTTTATCTGATCGGCGAAATGGTTACAATGTTATAATTAAATCCAATACGGTTATCTGCACACCGGTTCTCTCTATGATTCTCAGCTGTTAGTTTTTTTAAAAGTGAAAAATAAATTCTAAACATACCATTTATGGTAAACTTGCTGTCTGTGTAGAGAACCAACTTTTTGATGTTCATTTCCTTGGCCTGTTCCAAGGCTTTACAGGCCGCCTGTGGGTTTAAACACAAGGGAAATGACTACAGTATGCAAAGAAATGCTAATATTGTGTTTGTCTTGTATTATTGTTTTTACTGATTGTGTTACATTTTATTTATATTGGGGAAACCACAAAGACTGTGGCTCGAGATACTGCGGCTTGTGTGTTCTGGATTACCGCAAAGACTGCGGCCTGTTTTCAGAAGGGTGTTATTACTTATAATTCCGTTTTTATTGATTTTATGTAAAGCACTTTGAGCTGCAATTCTTGTATGAAATGTGCTATATAAATAAAGTCTTATTATAATATTGACCTGTAATTCTGCTCTCTGATTGGTCTGTCTTCCATCCAGCGGCTCAGCTACATTCCTACGTTACAGATCAAAAATATACCTGTGAGAGCTTGAACATGATAGTGTGTGGCCTCCTCTCATCGGACATCATGGTCCACTCACAGAGGGTGGTCACGTCCCCAATACACGCCAATGCCAGCCTTGGCTCCAACTCTCCCATTGCCTGAACAACAGCCATCTGTGTAGACCACCACCGCATCACCTAGTGGTCCAGAGGATGAATACAGATGCGGTCCATTAGGCATCGGTAACTGACAGTCATGCATGAGTGCTTAACAGGCATGTTTCCCCATTGTTGTCGCCTGTGTACCTTGAAGCAGAACATTTATAAAAACAGGAGATTGTTACCCATGTATGTGAAGCCATCCTTCGTCCCAGAGGATGAAGCGCTGCCCTGGGATCCCTCATCTGACAGTTTGACTCGTTTGGTGGGAGTCTCCTCTTCCTCAACGCAGGGCCTCTTCTTACCCAGTGGAATGTACTCGAGTGCCTCTGGGCCTCTTTTAGGGAGGCTTAATGTCCCCTGGCTCACTCCTCCTAACAGATTCAACACTTCATTGAGGCTCTTTGTCCGTTTCCCAGCAAATTCCTCCCGCTGTACCAAAGACCTCCCTTCCAATCACCCCTTACAATACATCTCTTGGACAGTTTTGTACATGCTCACAATTGACACTTTTCTATGAAGTCATGGCACAATCTCTTTGTAGATGCACACAAACTGTATCAAAATATCGTACCGTCTGTCACATCAGGCACTTTTGGCACTTTTGGTGCAACTTTTTCACCTCTGAAAAAAGCCCAGGCTTCCTTTTCTGAAGAAAACTTCTTAAAACTGGCATTTGGGAACTTTTCAACTTGACTCCTACATTCATCCCTGAACAGAAAAAACCCCAATACATTTTATAATATAATACATTCAAGATGATAAGCCAAAAGTAATGTCGACTATTTTAAATGAAGATTTTTTTTTGCATTAGCTACCTAGTGAACTCACCAAGTCTTATAAACTCCAGGTTTGGTCCCCTTTGCCACTGCGTAGAAGAACTTTCCTTTCGCCATGTCTTCTGTACCAATGCACACTGCCCTTCGAGCTATGCTATAAAGACCAGTCAATCTGAACATCCCTTAAGTTAGCAATTACTGTTAAGTGGAGGCACACATTATTGTGCAATCTTAATTGAAACGGGGAGAAATGAAGTCAGACAGATGCAATTTTCAATCAAATCTAGGGTGTTTACCAAGAAGACACCATACAAAACACTGACTGTCGCTACCCAAGTTACTCAAGGACTGGCTAACTACTTAGCCTTATTATTTAGCCGTACTCAACAGACAATTAAGTTAAAGAAAGATGCAACCGTTTACATAAACATCCAAAAACTATGTTATAATTTCCCACTGCTGGAAGTATAAATCACCTTCCCGTTCCGCTTTAAAATAGAAAGCATCGACAACAGGAACTCTTATCAGTCACGTAAAAGATCAGTACTTCCGGACTCCCATGATTCTCCTTCGCAAACGCTCTTTAATGCACTTCTCGCGATGCTACTGTCTCTTCCCTGGCCGTCGTTGATCGAGGTAGGTCTTGCTAGATTTTACAGTGATCGGAATTTCATCCTTTTATGTTAAAATAGTGGACTGAATGGTAAAGTATTTGCAATGTAGGTCATGTTAAACCACCGATTGCTTAGATTATTTCATAAAAAATGTTGGATGGCGGTTTTACAATACATTAGGAAGCCTTTCTTGATAGCCTAGCCGTGTGAGTAATCTGGAAGGGAAGGACAGTGCTAGCACTATAGCGGTTTTGAGGCCCATGTGTTCTTATGGTGTACCAGTGCTGTAATGTAAAAATCGCTTTTAATCCGATTACGAATTTAATATTGTCCATTGCTTGCCAGTTGTCTAGAATTGTGTTGCCACTGTTAAGTGCCAACTCGTTTTTCCATTTGCTAGTGCTAGCAAAGCGTTAAGGTTGCTAGACAGCAAAGCTACAGTAGGTTAGCTTCATGGACGTGTAGCTAGGCTTCAAGCCACGAGTAGTTTTTCTGTATAAGTATTCATTTGTATCTTACTTTGAAGGTGTACTTTAAGTACATCTAATGCTGGACAGTTAGGTTGGAGACTACTCTGGTGTGCCATTCATTTGAATTGGGCGCCAGCTCCCAAAACTCTTTGGCCAAGACATCTTGTATCAAACTAGCGGTGTATAGCTAGGCTAACGTAGCCAATGGCTTTCTGTGATCTAAAGTTAGTGTAATGCATTTGTTATTTATGCTGTATCTTAAATTGCTACGTTATACATTTCAGAGACACCGGCCATGTTCAGTACCAGCGCCAAAATCGTGAAGCCGAATGGCGAAAAGCCAGACGAGTTTGAGTCTGGGATTTCCCAGGTAAGATGGGCATTATCATACAGGTGAATGTGCTACCTTAAGATTCATTTGTGACGCCAAGAATTTTTTACATGATTTACCAACTTTGTATCTTTTTTAGGCTCTTCTCGAGCTGGAGATGAACTCGGACTTAAAGGCCCAGCTGAGGGAGCTCAACATCACTGCAGCAAAAGTAAGAGCAACCCATACCATAAGATTATATTGGTGAGCATAAGGATAGTTTTTTTTTCTTGTCTGAAATGTGATCAACGTGGATACCCTGTGAGGTTACTCCCTCATGGCTCTGTCCTTGTGGCGTATGGGAGCGTAGCACTGATGTGCTATGACGTATATTCCCGTTCCACGACGTTGGAGAGCAAGCTTGTCCCTGGCCCTCGGGCTGGTGAGGACGGGCGTCCTGTATATTCCTACATCTTCCCAGAGCTCTTTGGGCTGTGACTGGGGGGCTAAACCATGCAGAGCACATCACTCTCCACCAAAAAAACGTTTTTGGGATATGCTTGATTTATTCTGTGACGATAGATTGGCATGTGAAGTGACCTCAAATGTTATTCTTGCATTCAGGAAATCGAGGTTGGTGGCAGCAGGAAAGCCATCATCATCTTTGTACCTGTGCCCCAGCTGAAGTCCTTCCAAAAGATTCAGGTGCGGCTCGTGAGGGAGCTGGAGAAGAAGTTTAGCGGCAAGCACGTTGTGTTCATTGCACAGGTGAGAAACCTTGAGATATATGGCAAAGCATTGAACTGGGAGCTGTAGAGGCAAATGATTGTGCCAAAACTTCAACATTGGTGAATGTTTTGTGCTTGGATGGGTAATGTCAGACCTTGTCATGATTTGTTGTGCTTAAGCTGCAATATCAGTGGCTAAAAACCAACGTGGTTACCCTGTGAGGTTACTCCCTCATGGCTCTGTCCTTGTGGCGTATGGGAGCGTAGCACCTAACCGTGCTGTGACGTATATTCCCGTTCCACGACGTTGGAGAGCAAGCTTGTCCCTGGCCTTTGGGCTGGTGAGGATGGGCGTCCTGTATATTCCTACATCTTCCCAGAGCTCTTTGGGCTGTGACTGGGGGGCTAAACCATGCAGAGTACATTGTATTTCAATGGGGTTTGTCTGTCTCCACCCCCACATCAAGTTGCCATGTCAATCTAATCTTGATGTGTTTCGTGTCTTACAGAGGAGAATCCTGCCCAAACCAACCAGGAAAAGCCGCATCAAGAACAAGCAGAAGCGTCCCAGGAGGTGTGTTATTTCTCCTTGATCTGTACTTGCCTCTTGTGTTGCATCTGAAACCGACGTGGATACCCTGTGAGGTTACTCCCTCATGGCTCTGTCCTTGTGGCGTATGGGAGCGTAGCACCTAACCGTGCTGTGACGTATATTCCCGTTCCACGACGTTGGAGAGCAAGCTTGTCCCTGGCCCTCGGGCTGGTGAGGACGGGCGTCCTGTATATTCCTACATCTTCCCAGAGCTCTTTGGGCTGTGACTGGGGGGCTAAACCATGCAGAGCACATCTTAACCTGATATTCTGCTAAAAGGATGGGTGACTGAATAAAATGTGGTGAATCCATTTTGATTTTACATGACAGTGTTTGTCTCCAGTGAGTTGTATTATCCTTCATAAAGTATACTGAGCTATTTATATATGTCTTAATGTATACTTACATTTTGAATGAGTCTTGTATGAGGGTGTCTGAAAAGGATGTAAACTGGAAAGGTGAGTTGGTGTTCTCAATTTGATAAATGGCTAATATTTGCTTAATCTCTTCAGCCGTACTCTGACTGCTGTGCACGATGCCATCCTCGAGGACCTCGTTTTCCCCAGTGAGATTGTTGGCAAGAGGATTCGTGTGAAACTCGACAGCAGTCGGCTCATCAAGGTTCACCTTGACAAGGCACAACAAAACAATGTTGAACACAAAGTGAGTGTCAGTGGGAAAGGTTTCTTACCTATTGTAAACCCCCGACGTGGATACCCTGTGAGGTTACTCCCTCATGGCTCTGTCCTTGTGGCGTATGGGAGCGTAGCACCTAACCGTGCTGTGACGTATATTCCCGTTCCATGACGTTGGAGAGCAAGCTTGTCCCTGGCCCTCGGGCTAGTGAGGACGGGCGTCCTGTATATTCCTACATCTTCCCAGAGCTCTTTGGGCTGTGACTGGGGGGCTAAACCATGCAGAGCACAACTTCTTAAATGTTCAATTGCAATAGAAATGATTGTATCTTGCCTTGCAATTGTATGCAAATGATCTGGCCTGTTGCTTTGTTGGCTTAACCTTTGCCTTACAAAACTAATGGTAATATGTATGTCTCTTTTCAGGTTGAGACCTTCTCCGGTGTCTACAAGAAGCTCACAGGCAAAGATGTCGTTTTTGAGTTCCCAGAATTCCAACTGTAAAGTGCAGATGACAAAATAAATTTGTTTACTGTCAATTGATGTGTACTGTCTCTTAAACTAGGTTAGTGATGCGTTCAAACAAAAGTGTGTGCTGAATGACAAGATAACTGCTAGACACATGTTTTGTAGAACAACATTCTGGATTTCGATAGGTGGTGCCAGTGAGTGTAGATCTGACTGATGTTGGAGTCTTAACAGCAAAATGATCTATCAACCATGAGCAGCGTCCAAAATATCCATCATGCAACATGTTAAGTACAGCCTGTAGTTTTTCTTCCTAAAGCATGTGACCTTTACCTAGTGTCACTGACATCACACCACTCAAACATGCTCTCCTTTGGGTAGACTTAAGATCAAGATGAATGGTTCACGGGTAACATGGCATGTTGGAAATGGGGTGTTGATGACAAGCAGACCATTTGAAACCGTACTAACTTAGTGGCCCCTTGGTCAACAGTAAACATGACACCGCTGTCACTGACAGGACGGGCGCTGTACTTTGACCTGCTCTACTTTTATATGTAAGCCAGTTGGAGGAGAGGCTCTTCATTTCGAAAGCCTAGCTGCATAGCACGTTCCCAAGGCTTCAGGTAGATTAAGTATAGCATTAAATGTGCATCGAGTGCCTTTTTCTTGGCAACTGTAAAACATGGCTGAACACAAAGCAGTGGAGTTGGCCTCAGAGCTACCAGGCTTTCTGCAGTTCAATAACCTGGCCTGTGAGACAGCTGGTGGGAAGGTGAGTCACAGTCATGATCCTAACATTTCAACTGAGTCACACTAGCGCAAGCCTACACAATATATTTCTGGACTAGTTGCTGTTAGTTCCTGAGAACCCACACTTACAGCCATGTCCTCCCCACAAGGTTCTGTTTGCCACTGACGAATGGTTTGCTCCAGCTAGAAATCTTCTGAAGGTACAATGTGATAACATGATTCATGTATTTGTGTCAGGGACAATGCACATATCATTCTGTTGGTAATTTGTCAGTTACATATTTAACTGTGTGCTGTATGTGATTGGAAGAGAGAGACACCTGAGTTCATAGCTTCTGCATTTACTGAATATGGAAAATGGATGGACGGCTGGGAAACACGACGAAAAAGAATACCTGGTATGAGTCCCTTATTTACAGTAAACGGCTTAGAATGAGGTTATTCTTGTGAGGTTTGATCAGTTCACAGTAATTCTTGTCAAATCTGTGATGTTATATAAATATGCTAATGAGCAGACTGGTGTGTCATGTTATTGGCCAACATCATGTCTATAAGGTCATGACTGGTGCATCATTCAGCTGGGTGTGCCAGGGGTCCTTCATGGATTGGATGTGGACACTTCCTTCTTCACTGGGAACTATTCCCCATCGTGCTCTGTTCAGGCTGCATGTCTGGGTAAGGACACTGCTCATTTCCCCCTGGAGATTAATCGAGTTCTGCTCCAACATAACGCAATCATTTGCCTTGCATGAGAGATTCTGGAGAACTGACCTTGCACTTGACTTGTCCCTGTGTATCTACCTGTGTAGACACAGACAACCTCCCACCACTGACCCTTGATGGCGACCGCACAGGCATGGCTGCTTCCCAGAGCCAGTTTGCAGAAGTTACAACGGTATTGATGATCTCCCATGTAGCTTCTATGGCAGTTTCTTCTATGTGATTCACTATTACATGCTTGCAGGGATCAAACAGATGTTGTGTTTTGACAGCTGAATTCAGAGTTGTGGGAGGAGCTTCTTCCTGTGACAGAGCTGAAGCCTGGATACTCTGACACGTGTCATAACTACTTCCCCATAGCCTTCCCTGGCAGGGTCACACATCTACGGCTCAACATGTACCCAGGTTACCCCTCCCACCCCTCTGCCACAGCGCTCTATCCAGTGCATATCCAGATGGTTAATTTGATCTGGACTAAAGGCCCTGTGCTTGTTTATCTGTGTGGTTTACAGACGGGGGTATTGCCAGACTGAGGGTGTACGGTGTGGGTCAGAAAGACTGGTCAACAGTGCCGACAGACAACCAGGTGGACCTGATAGCCCTGGTTAATGGGGGGGGTCTGTCTGGGGTACAGTGATGCCCACTTTGGTCACCCTCGTAACATGATAGGTATGCCACCATGCCAGCTTGTGAGCATTACCGACAAGGTTCCACTCAAGCATTATACAAAAAATATAGTCATGGGTTATTATAGGGGATATAAATATTGTTTACTTGTGGTACAGTCAATACACATCTCAAACAGGATTAGATTTAGCCAGCTGTGTCCCCTTCATTAAATAACTGAACATTGATGAATGAAGTTCATACCTCACTGACAGGTGCATGCTTCGGTGGTTTCCATCAAGTCTGCTGTAAACTGGCAGCGGTCCACTATCTCGCTGTCAATTCCGTGCCACAACAATGAGATGTGTATTTGTCATGCTCAAATATGGACTAGTTATTCTACCTGGAGAATTATAGGGGAAACGTAATCATGAATATGCATCCATAGGCTTGTACGTGTCCCATGTTCCTGTCAGTGACAACTGGTTGTTTCTGTATGTACTCCGTACCTTTTACTATACACTACCGTTATATCCCACACAAGTATCAACACTGAGTTTGTATCTCCAAAGGTCTGGGCAGAGCTGCTAACATGGGGGATGGTTGGGAGACAGCACGTCGACTGGACAGACCCAGAGAGCTAAAGGTTACCCAGCATACACTTTTGTTTTTATTCAGCTGAGAAATTGTGTGTTGTATGTGCTGTGATTATACAAGTTTCGAGGTTAATTTGGCACTTGCGATAAGGTACAGGTACAAATACATTATTTGTCTGGTTCCTCTTGACAATTTCCTATCAGTCCAACCAAAGTTCTGTGTTGGTCCTACATGTGTATTTCTTAATACATCCTAATACTACACGAGAATAAACCCAAAACCTATGAATCTTACAATGCCCTGTGCCAGGTGGACGAGAGGGGCATTCTGCAGGTGCCAGGCTTTGAGTGGGCAGTGTTCAGACTGGGCCACCCTGGAGTCATCAGCAAAGTGGAGATAGACACCAACCACTTCAAAGGTAGAATAGGCCACCTGGTTCTCATCCACAGCTTTCTTTACACGATTCAGTGTTCACTCGTTTCTCCTCATGTCTTATATTAGGATATTCATTTTGATCTTGCTACTATTATCATGTGAATGATAATTTTCTATCATTTTTCTGTGTGCTATAATTAAGGGTCTTAGAAAGTAATTGTTCTGTGTAAACATGTGTTGTTGAACTATCTTGAACTACTGGGAGCAGTGCTAGGTTACAATGAGACATTTACAGGTACAAGTTATCACAGGTTTACATTTCATTCATTTCAGCTTTATTACAGATGAGGTCACAGGTTAACATAGTGTCTCTGTCTCAAACTTCAGGCACATGGCATGCCGCTAACTAGACACAACTTTACTGTTACTGTGTATCATTGTGATGTCAACAGGAAACTTTCCTGACTCCTGTAAGATAGAAGCCTGCTCTTTGACCCCTGAAGAGGAGGGACATTGCATGATTAGCAAGTGGAGCACGGACAAGTGGCAGGTGCTTCTGGCCCCTCAGAAAGTAGGTTCTTTCTTTTTTACACCTTTAATTAAATCCCCAGATATCTGGAAATAGCTATGTGAAATGTCAGTTCTTATTTAACAGTTTAATTCATTCAATATTTAAAAGTCCATATTCCAGACAGATGGCAATGCAAATGTTGTTTATGGAAGGCATTTAGTTAGTTAAACAACACTGAATGTGTATAATGAATAAATCAAATTGGATCTTGGCAAACACATGGGTATCTATCTTATCGGAGAGGTTTGGTGCTTAACACTTCTCTCTCTAATATATTTGAATCGCACCCAAGTTTCTGTAAGAGAAGGGAACGTCTGCCAACCTGGATGTTGGCCAAGACATCTAGACATGCCAACAGTCCAGCCTGCTTTTTTAACCCCTCCTGAGGGCACATCATGTTTAATCCTCAGTAAACTTCAAAACTATATGAACTACGACAATCTGTAAAGTTGATAACAACATTTGAATTGAGAAGTCTTTGTCTCTTTCTGCTCTAGCTCCAGTCTCACCACAGGCATTTCTACTCAGGTGATTCCCTGGCGCTGACTGGCCCTGTCAGTCATGTGCGTCTGAGCATGGCCCCAGATGGAGGTGTCAGCAGGCTGAGGCTATGGGGTCATCCAGCCTCCACGTCCTCAACCAAGCCTCTGACACCAGCCTCTAAACTGTGACACAGAGCTGGTAATATGCCAAGGCATATTGAATCACATTCAGTGAATCGGTGGGCTGGTTTGAAGCATATTTACGTTGCCTTTGAAGAAGGATACCAGTGTGTCAAAAATATGTGGATACTGGTTTTCTGGTGCATGTAATTCATCTGCTTTTTACGTGGTTCACATGTCCAATACAAGCCAGTTGATGGACTATTCCCTTGATTGTTTGTTTGTTTTTTTGAGGGGTGGTGGTGGGGTTTTACATTTATGGGTTTTACATTTATGGTAAAATAATCCAACATCTGAAATGGAAAGGTTATGTATAGGGATACCTACATCGTCCATTATTGTATTAAATTGCACACCTGGTCGGACATTATCGCTTACATAACGGACACCACTGCAGCCAATTAGAATCGAGTATTCACCCAGACCATGGTATAATATCAGCCACATCATAAACAGCCTATTACTGAAACAGATTGGTTTCCATGACAGTGGAATAAACCCGCAATCATAATGTGTCACAATCAAAGAAGGCGGCCTTTGCAAACCAATATGGCTGTAGTTAATGTCAAGGATAACTGATAAAAATGCTCGGTCGAGCGCATACTGTAGCCTTGATTATAGATGCACCACGGTATCAATTAACTACTTGCTAATTTAATAACGTGTGACACTTGGCCTCAGCTCATTCTCTACGTTAACGGTTCGCTACACTGCATCCACCTGCCTCGCTACACTAATGACTGAACTTCCTGGCAGGGTGTCTGGTGCTCACCCTTCACGTACCAAAACCGTAGTGGTTTATCGAAACGGCGATGCTTTTTATCCTGGGAGAAGGATTGTTATCAATCCACGCCAGGTGCCATCGTTTGATAGTTTTCTGAATAATGTAACTCGGGGAGTGGAAGCCCATTTTGGAGCCGTGAGGAACATCTACACGCCTCGACAAGGACACAGAATACTGAGTTTGGAGATTTTGCAGCACGGTGAAAAATACGTCGCTGCTGGCACAGAGCACTTCAAAAAACTTGAGTAGGCCTAAGCATCTGTATTATGATACTAGAAGTCTCTTAAAATGAAGCAATATTCCACGTCGTAAACCTTTGGCCTATACATTGAGTCTCTATTATCATTATAAAAGACTGAATAGCCTCATGTAGCCCACAACCCCATGTTCAAATGTATTTTCCTCCCCCGTAGTTACTTTAACATTACCACAGTAAAGCCCCAGCGGAAGAACAGCGAAGTTGTAAGTATATGAGATACAATTGTAAAATTGCTAAACTACTGAGCTGACTTCCGGATACAGTGAAAATATTCTCACACTACATTCTCAAAGCTTTTAACTCATCCTTATAAGACTTGAGTGTTTCATATGAGTGTGTAAATGTGTTTCACAAGCGTCTGTGCCAGCATTTAATGTATGTAGGCTATATTTAGGTTTTCAGTAGTATGCATGTGGGTGAACATTTCATTATGTAACTGTGTAGGCCTATGTGTTTCATATGTGTTTGTGTAAGGACAGTCTAAATTATTTCCTAAATGGCCCCTACTCTAAGTAGACCTGTAGTGTAATTGTCCAATTTCTTACTGCCGCCAGGAGGCCAGTTGCAAAAAGGCATTTATATTATCAGTGATGAAGGAAATCCACCAGCAGCTTCTCTTGTCCTATGTAACAAGATTATTCCTTATTGTATATTAGAGGATACTGAAATGAGGAAGTTTAATTCCGACATCATCCCGCTTAATTTACTGTGAGTCTTTTCACACAAAAATCTCCAAGAAAATAAGCCAGAGTGACAATTCATTATTTAAAAGGTTAGATGCTACAAGGCAAGCTATTGGCAGATAAGAGATGGACAGAAACCATGACAAAGTTATGATTGGGTGTTTTCATTTCTCCTTACAGATAAAGCCAGTGGTCCACAGCAGAATAATTGTTCCAGCTAGATGGGGGAAGATTCTGCATGAGTCATGCACTATCAAGTCAGTACCGATTTCCCAGTTGTCCTATACTAATGGCACACTCAAAAACATTCCATTAGTGAGAGATTCCATCATGAGCCGAGCTAATAGAACAGTGCACCCATGCCTCATTTAACTGATTCAATTGAGATTGGATCCGAATTGCAAAGCCATTTGTATTTAAGACACAGTGTTCAACCAGTAAAACACAATCACCAATGCTTGCACATTTACCATTGGAATCAGAACAAAATGACCTTGTACTGATCAAAACTTCACTTCTGTTAAAGAATAACTAAAAGAGCAATGGAAGTCAAATATTATACATCTAAGAATGGTTATAGTAGCAATGTTTTGACTAATGGAAAGATACTCATAGATGTTTTGTTTTGTAGTGTTTTTACCAATGGAAACTACTTCGTTCCTCCAGTTCGGCTCCTGATTCCAAAATACACTCTGAGAAACTGGGAGATAGTTCTGGCTATGATAACAGAGAAAGTGCGTCTTCGCACTGGAGCCGTGCGGAGGTATTTAAAACAGACTTTTCAAG
Organism: Mallotus villosus; assembly: GCA_903064625.1. Taxonomy (NCBI): domain Eukaryota; kingdom Metazoa; phylum Chordata; class Actinopteri; order Osmeriformes; family Salangidae; genus Mallotus; species Mallotus villosus. Next base: position 45,756 of record CAEFZP010002435.1, on the reverse strand, counting down.
GACAATAGAACAGTTTCCTGTGACAACTCACACCAAAGACATACACCGCGTAACACTATAGTCGTACCCCATCTCTGTGGCATGATTCATTTTGGCATTTCAACTCATGTACATGAAATATTTTAGCATGAGCTTCACACTGTCTGATATCTTTACACCAGTCTGCGGGTTCTTTTTCTGTATTTTTCCCGCTCAGATTGTGCACATTAGACGGGACCCCATTATCCAGCTCAGTGGAGCTGGAGAACAACCATTACTATGTAGCGACAGGGATGGAGCGGTTCAGACTGCTGCCGTACTTCCACTGGGTCCAGAGGAAGGGCATCTTTCAGGAGTGTAGCCTGGGGTGAGTGGCTTCTGCACTCTGCTTGGCTATCTGTCTTCAGAACTGAGGCCCGGGTATGAAAAAAAATTATGTACTTTAGCGATATGCTGAATGTTTTTTTTCCCCCACAGGGAAAAAGAAAATCAACAGAGGCAATATGTTTTAGTTTGATATGTGGTGTGGTCACAGGAGAATAAATAGTTGACACTCTTTGTAATGCCTTTTTTTCGTATGTTTTTTTTTAACCTAGAGTCCATCTCGATTATGCTTCGCAAGTGATAAGGAAAGAAAAGCATACGAGACATTGGGTAAGTGCTTCCTGTGATTACATCATGAAGTGTTTTGAAACCACGCAGCACACAATCATTTGAAAATAGTTTGTTTTAATCTCTTGGTACAAAAAGTTATTTAGAAATATTGTGTGCTTTACTAGAAGTACTGTTTTTCCACAACTCTTAAAAGGCAACATAAGCAATACCATGCCAGATAGTCGAGAGTAGTTAGGGTTAGTTATAGCTATTAGTTAATAGTTATTAGCCTAACTATTGTAGGTATTTAATCACCAATTAAGTAAGAATGTCTCCTTGCTTGAGGTCTCCAATTAGAGAACATTAAGTGGCTTTAATGTCAAACCACAACAAATATTAATGAGGTTCTCAGAATTCTGTGGCGCTGGCCGCCCTTGAACAGATTGACCGTGAGGAAACACACAGCACACCAGACATCCTTCATTTCTCCTGAGTCAAACCATCTCTATTGTGATTAATTACAATGTATGATGCTCACTCATGCAATGGTATGTACACACACCCACACACGCACACACGCACACACGAACACACGTGTTGTCACTATTCCAGCCTGGTGGGGATGAAGATAAGTGTCTCACATACTGAGGCTCAGTGAGTGAGGAGGAGGGAATTGCAGACTCAGCTCTTTGGTTTCAGAAAAGGTCAACGTGAAATATCTGATGTCTCTTTATTACCATGAAAAATTACAGCTTAGCTCTCAACAATAACTCATGTGCCGGAGTTAGAGAGACAGTCATCTCTCCTCCCGTGTTGCTCGTCCGATGACTTGATCACACTTCATTAACTCATCTACATTGTGAAGCGGCTAAGATGCAAACGAAGGATCTGATTAGAAGGGCAAACTGTATGAGCTGTGTAAGACTTGGGCGCAATGACTGTCCAATTCAATCACCATTACACACACGTTTAATAGTGCTGATCTATCTACTGCTCTCTGGCTGTGTTAATGACCTTAAGTGCTCCACCATCGTAAAGATATTGCTTTAAGTGGATGTGCGCACACTCCTCCTGTGGGGCAGAAGGGAATCACTGTCTCTTTCTTTTTCATTTGAACATGAAGCTTTTGGCATCCGCAAACATGAATCTGTTTGACTTTCAAACACACTTTTCCAAGTCCCAGTTATTTCATGGAATGTGTTTTTGGCCTTGTTGGAAAATTCTGCGTTGCCTTCCCAGTGCTTACCAGAGGGAGGCGACAGTGACCCAGCTATTTGTTCATCAGACCTTAAAGTAGATGAGCAACAGCTACAGTATCACTGCTAGAGGATACATGATATTCTCCCTCTCTCTCTCTATCTCTCTCTCTCCCCCTCTTTCTCTCTCCTTGTCTCTTCCTGTCCCGTACACTTTTCATCTGTAGCTGTGGCTGAAGCCGGAGTCTTCTATGAATCATGATTGAGGTGCTGCCTGCTTCTGGAAAGCTCCATGGCATCTATCAACTTTAATGTCTGTAGCAGGGAGTCTGTTATAAAGCTGTTTTAGGAGGGCCTGTGGCAGGGTCATCAGCCTTGTCCATCACTCCAACACTGAGTTTGATGGTAGTTTTTAAGTGCAGGCCTCAATGCCTTAACCCATCTGTCATCGTTTGACATTTCTTTCAGACATTTTTATCCCCTTACCATTTTCTGAGGCACTCTGATTGCCGTGTGGCGGCTGTGCTGTTTGACATGCCTAAGCTTCAGACATACTGGGATTACATCTTATTTTCAATAAGGTTGTGCACATACACACACACAAATAGGCGTGTCAATCGCCACTCCTTGTTCACTGGAACCTCCGTATTCTGCCATGTTTAACGTTTGTCCAGAGTACAGTTGGTGGGTAGTTTTCATGTGTTTTTCATGTTTCTGCTCCGCTGTTTTGATGTCTAACATCATCGAGGGATGTGGTGGAATCTCAAAGTTCAAGTAGGCCAGAAGCAGCTTGTTCTTGCCACAGGGTTGCTTGTATGAAACAAAGACCTCTAAATATTGAACAGAAACCCAGGGCGCCTTCCCCGCAGAACCAGGGCAGGTGTAATAAGGAGAAGCTGAACAAATGCTCCTTATGAGGGTCAGTGGCGCTGAGCGATCTGACGCGCCCCCGTCTGCCGGCCCAGCCTCTGTCAGTGGAAGGCCTGAGGTCTGAATTGGAGATGTCTCACCTCTCACTGAGGGCACTGGGAATTAAAAGTAGGAGTGATCAGTAAACCTTTGGCCTCTGCCTGCGTTTTGAGAATGCCGCCTAATAAACATCCATCATGTCCCAGGATGCAGTGTTAGCGCGCTAACAAACACCCAGTGCCTGCGGTGTCGGCTTCAGAAAGACACACAAAGGGATCGGTTCACTTCCCCCATATGCCCCCAAGCCCTGAGAGAGCCCACTGAAAACAACCATGATGGGGAGAAATACATTTAATAAAACATTTGAACATTTTTACTCCTTGTCCTCCGAGGAGTGAATATCTCACCCAGATGCCGGGTGTTGATATGTAACGCATGTGAAATTCAGATTTGTTACTCGCATACCCAACAATCCACTCCTCTTTTTTTCTCTCTTTCTGTTTCTCTCTCTCTTTCTTCCTCTCCTTTTTCATCACTACTCTCATGTTGTAGGCATTCCCATCAATAACTGCCTGTTGGCTGCCAAAAAGAAAGATATTCCCAGGATTTCTTCCCCCCTCCAAGCGTGTTTGGATTTTCTCTGTTTGATCTGGACTGTTAAATAAGACGAATGCTATTAGAAATTCATGGCTGCTCCTTTCTATCAATAAATGATTAGTTGGCAGTGCTTGCCAGTGATTGATTGGCTGTGCATGAGATGTATTGGAACCAGACTCATTCAATGCCAGCACAGTCACTGGGGACACGCAAAGCTTATCAGCGCCTGGACAACTTAGAGCAATGTTGGAATAAAAGGACTGAAAGAGAAGATACATCAAAAACACACACTGACACCCTCTTTATATCAAAAGACTATATACATTCCATCCCTCATATTTATTCAACTAAGGGCCTCACAACTTTAATATTAATGTTGTTTTTCACAACCCTTTCCTGTACCTGTCACTTATTTCAATAGAAGTATAGGCTACGACATCACATGTAACGGCATCATTTTCAACATATTCCCACATGTAAAGAACCACTCATCATATAGAATGTTGATGGGGTTTTATAATCAAAATGTCCAATAGTTCCTGTAATGCAAAAGCAGAAATGAATTGAACAGAAACCCACCCCTTATTCTCAGTGATCAGTAAAGATAAAATATACCAACGGGAGGTTTAGTTCTGAAGCCGGCGTGCCCCGGGTACAGCAACTTGAAGAAGTTCAGCTCATCCAGAGACGAGGTGGTGGTGCTATGCTGTAGAGGAACAACAGCCTCATGCATAAAGATGTGGCCCGTCTCTCACTATCTGTGTTCACCAACCCACATGCTTTGTTTCATGTGCTGTAGTTTACAGATCACAGACTCAAGGCAGACTCTCTGTTCTACGCCAAGCCTGAGAGAGCCAAGCAACAGAAGCATGTCTCTCCAAGCCCTCTGCTCTCATCAGGGGGTACGTACACACACACACACACGCACGCACACACATTTGCACTGAATCCTCATTGCACTCAGCACACACTATCACTTGCCAGACATGTTCCCCTCTTCCTCTCTCTATCTCACGCACAACCATCTTATTTGATTGTGTATGTCCCTGCATGCAAACGTGTGCATACGTGTGGGCACCCGGTGTGAATACACTGGAGAGCCCCCCGTTAAATCATGGCAAGGCGCCACAGCAGCCTAGAGAGAGCACGGCTACGAGGTGAATATTTTACCCAGCTCTGCCTCAAATAGGATCATAAATTAATTCAGCGCCAAGCAGGGAGTCTTCTCAACCTTGCCAGGGACGTCTCTCTCTCCCTCTCTCTCTCTCTCTCTCTCTCTCTGTGTCTCTCTCTCTGTGTCTCTCTCTGTCTCTCTCTTTTTTTGGGCACAAAGGAAGTCAGGACCACCATCAATCATTCATTTCATCACTATTTCATCTGACGGGAGATTGTTTTGGGATAGCACTTTGCATTTTTATAACTGCTGATTTTTTTTTCATTATTATTTTATTCTATTGCTCTGTGGGCACATTTATACAAGACTCAGGGGGCATACTTTCTTTGTTAGCACTGCTGTTTTCTCTGTTACCTGTTTCACACATTTTTCAACAACATTGTATATGAATATCGGCAACATGACATCCCAGGTGACTACCCTCACAATCAATGCATACAATAGCTGGCTTGTGTGGGCCTCTAGCTGGCATTGTTCCCTGAGTGGCGCTAGCAGAGTTCAGGGCTCTGAGCAGTGGGCCTGGTCATGCCCCAGCAGCTCCTGGACCTGGAGAGCATGGCCTGACAGTGGAAGCAGACAGAACACTAACACTGACTGACAGCCTCATTGATTAGGTCACAGTTAAAGGAAAAATAAGGAAGAAGCAGAGAGAGGGGGGGACCACAGAGTTGGCCAGGTGACTGACTGGCTGCTTGACCAAATGCCTGGCCGGCTCAGTGACTGACTGACTGGTCAGCTGACTGGCTGTCAGCATGAGCAGTAATAGTGATTAATGGCTGTCCTCAGAGGGCAGTGTGTTCAGAGCCAGAGCCAGGAGGAGGGAGACCGCAGGTGCCGCAGAGATACCAGAGGACGAGCAAATCAAAGTGGACCTGCCAGTCGATCAGGTAACACGACTCCTCCAGCCCCCAGGGGAACCAGACAAACACACAACAACACACATCAAATGAGATGACCCGGACTAGAGGGCTCGTGCACCGGTCATACCTCCAGTCATACCTCCACATCCTTAGTGAACCACAGCCGTCTGGGGACGCCGTCGCACGGTGGACTGGGCGGTGCTGTTTCCACACTGGTTCCATGAGCCGGCGTGTCCGCGCCTGCCCTTGTGTCTGTGTCGATGTGTGTGCTCGTCTGCAAGTGTATGTCAATGCGTGTGCGTGCCTGTGTGTATGCCTGTCTGTATGCACATATCTGTGTCAATATGTGTGTGTCATTGTTGTTTGTGTGTGTGCACTCCCAGGTTGAAGCGAAGGTCGTGGAGGAGGAAGAGTGTGACGCCTCGCACAGCTCCGTGAGGGCCTCGGCGGTCCGCTTCAGGAAGGTCAGTGTGCTGTCCACAGCCCTCCCAAGGTGGCCTGCCGTGGGGCCAGCTAGCCCCCACACTCGGGGGGCTCCACCAGAGAGATTTATGACTTGCCACAACACATAGTGCCAGACATAGCTGTATTTCCCAGGGGTGGTTAAGGAAAGGGTCTGTTGCTCAGTTCCTTGCCCCACACTGTGACTCTTTGACTTTTTCCTCCTTTCTCCTCCCAAGTTTGGTTGCCTTCAGTGACTCTGAACACAGTCCACTGCTCCTGCACAAACACCAGCTTGCTTCAATATTAAGTGCTGTTGTAGCGTCCTTGTCGATGGCTGACTTTTCCTCTCTCTCTTTCTCTGATGTCACACAAACCTCCTTGTTGGTGTCCATCCACGTGTCTCCATAGCAACCTGTAGAGTTGGGCCAAGTCACGACAACCCCAGCCCAGCACATTCCCCAGAAGGACCCTGCTAGGACCAAGGCGGTACATGGATGCTATGTAGAGTAGTAGCAGTCGCCAGATCACTGTCAATACACAGTCTCCTGTCTCTACACCTGGCTCTGACCATTTTTAGCTGCAACCAACAGCTCTATAGCCCGCTCTGTCTGTCTGTCTGTCTGTCTGTCTGTCTACACTGTCTGTCTACACTGTCTGTCTACACTGTCTGTCTGTCTGTCTGTCTGTTTACACTGTCTGTCTACACTGTCTGACTGTCTGTCTGTCTGTCTGTCTGTCTGTTTACACTGTCTGTCTACACTGTCTGTCTACACTGTCTGTCTGTCTGTCTGTCTGTCTGTCTGTCTGTCTGTCTGTCTGTTTACACTGTCTGTCTACACTGTCTGTCTGTCTGGCTGTCTGACTGTCGTGAAGACCAAGGCTAACCGAAGCACCAATTTTCTCCTCATTACAATCATTAATGTTGATTTAATGATACTGCCTAATTTATCCATCAGTCGGCTGAGCATTTCTTCTTAATTAATAATGTGAGATATGCCAATACAGAAAAGGAGATACTGGATCAATTGACCAAACCCCCCCTCCCCCGCCCCGTCTCCCAGTCGATCCTCTTCAGAAATTAGCGATAAAAAACCCCCCTATCGATCCCCCCACCATCGTCATTGATTTCCTTTAGTCTTTTCTGACGCAATTACTTCAGATCCGTCTCCCGGTGTTTTCTGGTGCCTATTCCGCCAGCCTTGGTTAGCTGCTTTCACACTGCCCCCCCCCACACATCCATTCTCAAGGTCAACTTTAATCAAGCTCAGGCACTGTCACCGCTGGCTGCAGCCAGAGATGGGCAGCCACTCTGCAGGTTGACGGCCGGGCCGAGCCCACTGCCCCCCTGGGTCCAGACCAGAACGATCACCCCCACTGTTCATCAGACTCTGGACACTCATTACTCCACTGTGAGAGCCCTGTTGTTCCGGCCCTGGTCCAATGGCAACTAAGTCATGGAGCAGCTGATCAAGGCACTCAGTCAGGCTCTGCAGTGTTCTCTGTTGTTCCACGCCACCGTAACATCCTCAAGCGCCCAGAGATAAGCAGTGACTAAAGGCATGCGATGAAACCCGGTTTTTCTCAGAGCTTTTGAAAAGACGAGGCCCCACAAACATCTGCACAAACACACGCACACACACACGCTCTCATGCACACACCAAGACGCACACACGTAGTCACACTGCAGGCAGCCAATCCCTTTCCCTCGGGACAGCCAAGCCTGCACCAGAATGATGTCATCTACTCCTCACACCCATTGACACATTACCTCCTGTAGTTCCTCCTGGCTGACCCCGCCCCCTCTCCTTCAGAAAGCTGTTGGCTACGTGAGCAATGACCCAGCGATTTACAGTGACACCGCAGCCTGCTGTTTGTAATAAAGCACTAGGATTGATTGAAGGCAAAAAAAGGTGTGTTCAAGCAGCGTGGCATGTCGTAATTCACCCACGATATTACACATACTCACACACACACACACGCGTGTACACACATCCATACTTGTGTGCCGTGGCTGTGTGTGTGACCCAGCTCTGTGCTGGCTGGCACCCGAGTGTACAGTTCATCACAGGCACAGGCTGGAGTGACTTCCTGATCATGCCCTTCACACTTATTGGAATTTCACTATGTGCTGTAAATTGTGTGTGTGTGTGTGTGTTAATGCACGTTTGTCAATCAGTGATGGAAAGGACTGCTCCTTCAATCTCTCCCTCTTATTCTTTCTCTCTCTCTCCTCTCTTTTACTCGTTCTCTCTACTTTCACTGACGCTCCTTAGTTGTGGTTTTATTGTGGTGCATGAATAGCTACTCTACTGGTGAACAAAGACATACACGGCTTTGTTTGTCTGTGTTGAGAGGTTGAGAGATGATTCAAGGACACAACGACGCGTTCCTAAACCGTCCTCCTGCCGCATTTGCATCTCGATTACCATCCCAAAGCATGAAATGTCACTGGAGAGGAGGCTTGATTTGATCTGTTACACTAAAGCCACTCGGAGACATTTTGTCACATTTGTGTTCTCTCATTCTTTTTCCTTATTTCGGGTAATGCAATAGTTCTTCAGAGGAAAGTCTGCTTTCAGAAGTCAGGCGTTTCAGAGAGGCTCGGGTAAGCCCCTGTTGTGCCTGCTGCGATGAGGGGGAGAGAGAAAGAGAAATAGAGAGGAGTGAAAGATATCGCTAGAATAGAGCTGACTAGCTGACCAAAGGGCCCCTGCTGAGTCTCTCCTCTTCCTGGTACCAAAAAAAAATCATCAGATCCCACTTTCTATGGTTAGATCCCTTCCTTCCTTTGAGCTGCACATTCAGACAGAATGTAGAAGAGGGGTGAGCCCTCGACAGGCTCGTCTACGTGCGGCCTCATCCTGCTTCCTTTCTCCTCCAGGCACCCAACTGTCAAGGGCCACGACTAGACACGCTGAGATTAACTTCATCTATAATTTATCACAGAGTGCATCTCAGACCGCCCGGCCCCACTCTAACTTAATCTGACATTATACCCCATCCCCCTTACCCCCACCCACACACTTCTCCACCCACGCACACATTCACCCTCATCTGTCATATGCAACCTCACCTTCCCCCAAAGATCAACCCAGTGCTCCCACGTATGCCGGTGCAGTCAGGACTGCTGTCATGCCCAGCATGGGACCCTCTTCCCGCGGCCTCCACAGTAAGGCTTCTGGTCTCTGTCGCCCTCTTCTCGTCCTCCAGACTGGGAAGGAACCTCCCACTGTGTTGGCGACAGCCAAAGCAGGAGACAGCTGCCTGCCCATAATCTAAACGTGACGTAGCGTCCAATCAAAGCCCTCCCTGGTCGTTACACCTGCTTCCTGGGTGCTCGACACTATGTGCTTGATGTTGTTGTTGTTGTTGTGGTTGTTTATGATTCATACCCGTTCTACATGAATGGGAGTGCGTGTGATTACAGCATACAGGAAATTAGCCGCCTAGGGGGGCTCTCTCAGTGGCTTTTCCTGATGAATTCTCCCTGCACGGTTCAGATAAATGGCTCTGTTATTTCTCCTAACGCCTGAATCAACAGCAGGGGGGATTGTGGGTAAGTGTGGATAGGGCGAGGCCCCGCCCTCTTCTCTGGAGATGAATCACCTCATTGATTCAAAGTGAATCGAGTCATCTAATAACCTAATGATATTTAACAGTGTACAAAAAAATATTCAACTCACTCCGTACACATCTATGGGTATACATTTTTACAAAATAACACAAGGCTTAATGGTGCATAAAATGAAGGTTTGTTAATGTTCGTGCCCCAAGGCTATGTTTCTTCACTGTCATCGCCCCACATAAGTGAGAAAGACAAGCCGGCAGTGAGACTGTAGACTGTGTGGACGAGGTGAAGGTATGTCAGAGCCCCTTGTGGCTCTTTACTGGAGCTCGGCTTCAGATCAACACCAAGACTCTCAATAAGGTGTCGTTTTATCAATAGGGGACACAATCCAATACTATAGATTCTAGTGAAAGTTTATTTTTTTTTACATTGGCAAAAATATTCTAAAACTAATTTCTTTTTGAGAGTATTTTCTATGATTACTCAGAGAACAAATTTCCTCTAATTGTCACAACATGACAAAAAACTGTTTATATTAATCGTCTTAAAAGACATTATGATGCTGTCATCAGATCCAGACCTTCATTGGATTATTTAGTTGCTCAGAGTAACCCAGTGCCTTGTACTGTACACCCACTAGAAGGAAACCTTTCAGTTCAGTCAATCACTACAGCTGCTGCATTCAGGTTTGGAATTAACAATATTTTCAAAGAGACATGAAAATTACGAGTAGAGAGCACATAAAAATGTCATTGAGGCAATATAACGTGCTTGCTTCCCTATGTTACGCTGTAAAATGTTTAAACCTAAAGCCATAAGTTTAAACATGAAAAATAAAATTGATTTGTTCATTTTTTTATGATGCTATCAAAATGAAAGACCAGTCTTTCTAAACTAATTACCTTCCAACTGAACTAATCACGGTAGCAGTCTCTGTTGTGTTTCCTGCAAGAGACAGCGTGTGTGTGTGTAGATGTGTGTGTGTAGATGTGTGTGTAGATGTGTGTGTAGATGTGCGCCTGTGGTTATTGTTAGATAATCACACTATATTCCCTAAGTGGTTTTCCTGTCAATTAAGACAATCTGTTCAGAATACTTTAATGGTCAGCAATTAATGTTTCTCTTTTCATCAAGAACAAAGTGACCTAATTGGTGTAGAATTGCAATCCCATCGGAGGGTGACACATAATCAAATATGTATTCATTTGAAAGTATTTTCTGACAGGAAAAATTGGTGGTTTGTTCTTTCAAAGCCGGGAAGAATACAGATGAAGTGCCCGGGACTACGTTACAAACGTGGTTATCAAACTGCAGGTGCTGCAGTATTACAGTACATGTATATAATACATGGCACAATTGGTTAAGGCCATAGACTGCTCGTGGCTTGGCTTCTCCGACAGCACTTCACCCGCTCCCTGTACATGTCTTCACAGTGGTAACCCTAACAGTTATCCACATGAAGTAGGCCGTCCCTGGGGGGCTGATAATGTCAGGGTTATGGAAAGCCTGCCTACAATCCCGTGGCCAACACTTGCATATGTCTGGCGTCAGCCTCATCCTCCTCCCTGACAGACTGCACAGTACATCTGGAGCAGAGTCCACCTGCTGGTGACAGTGAATGAGGGTTGGACGTGAGGACAATGCAGACCTGCCTGGAGATTAGGCTGACTTCATTGCAGCTCCACTGGGGATAAAGAGCTCCAGGGCCGGTTGTTAGAGAGAAAAATGAGGAGAGAAAAAGGGGGGAGGGGGTGGGTGAGAGTAGACAACATGAGAGTCCCTAGTGGTTGAGGCTGTGCTGTTTGATCCAAACTGGCTAGCTGTTGAATGCTGCTGTCGGGTAATCTTGATATCGACTTCCCTTGTTTGTTCCCGTGGTAACGCGTCTTTTAGAAGGTGTTCATGGTTTTTTTCAGTAACTGACGCTACAAGATGTCACGGTACCATTGGACACTGAAATACTGCCTGGGCTTTTAGTCTAGATACACAAGTATGTGGTGGGGTGAAGATCTGCAACAAAGAACTGTGAGAACAGATGACTGAATCCGAAAGGAAACATTGTGGAGTCTGAGGGAAGGCGCTGCTGACATGACAGGAGGCTCCATATGAAGTGTGTGTGTTTCCTGGATGGGAGGCCCGTGGTGGCTCCGCCTCAGCCACCGTGATAAGACATGAGCTACAGAGTGTCTGTGATGTCCCCGGGCTGAGGGGCCCCACCGCAGAGACAAGCACTCCCAAAATAAAAACATTTGGAGGGGGAGAGCGGGGGCGACACTGAGTGATATCATGTCCTCTTGGCTCTCTGCAGCGAGCTGGGGGGAGGCGGGCAGCATAGGGAGGCGTCTTGGGGGACAGCGGAGTGACGAAGACTTTTCCGACCCTTCGTCTCAGCCACTCACAGCAGCCTCAGATAAGCTGTTCCTTTGGGAGACGTGGTGTCGGAGTTTCATGTAGGGGGTCAACACAACAGGAGACCTTCCATATATCGCCCGTCAGGACTAATTATCCCTCCATTTCACTGGAGACTTCCATTGTTCTTCCTCTTTTCTTCTGTGGTTCTTCTGATTTTTCTAGTTCCCCCAGCGTACTGGAGCAGAAGCTTTGCTATCTTAGAAAGTTATGGCCAGACTTTGCATCATCTCTTGTTTCAACTCCCTCCCTCTCTCCCTCTCTGCCTATATCAGTGGCTGTTAAACCCTCCATCCAAAAGAGGTCTTAAGAATCTCAGAGCAGGGCTTTAGCAGGAATTCTTTCTTCACTGACCCTGCACCCCTTGACCGTGTGTGCGGTCGGGGGTGGACTAGCTCTCCCTGTAGCAGATGGCCTACATAGATATGGCTTAACGCTGTATCCCCTCTCAGCCGGGCCGGCACAGCACCGCCCAGCGCAGGGCAGTCAGTCTCACACTTGAGCCATGTGGGTGGTCGGCCACAATAGCACTCTCTCTCTTTCTCCGTGGAGCTGCGCAAATGCAAGCAGGTGTCCAAACACAGCAGCGGCTCTGAGACCCCCCTCCGTGGCCCCCAGCACCTCCGGCCCTGCCCCATTTACAGGACAGTGAGGGAGTCCAGGGCTGGGCATTGTTGCCATGTCAATGGCTCCCCCATAAACCACCCTAAGCCCCTCTCTTCACCTCAACGTGGACCGTAGGGGCCTGCTTTGCATTCCTTATTGGCACTCGATCAGCATTTGCGTTGACTGACTTGCCTGACATCTTGAAGGAAAACGGGATTTGGCTTCAGGACTCACAGTGTGAAATCCTATCACAGACTCTATCCGCAAGGACATTTATTTGAGATTTATTTCGATATTTCTTCTCTTTGGAAATATCCATCCCGACTCAAAACCTGATTAAATGAAACACATTGAGGAACCTTTGTCACAGCAAATGGATGCTAGATGGCAGCAAGACCATCCAGACTGAGGGGATCCATTGGCACGATGAGGTCAGAAGGACCTACGGTGTTGCATCCCCAGACGAGGCCCTGTCCCTTAGTGGTCCCTCATAATTCTGTCATTCTGAAGTAAAGATGTCACCTGGTCCATTTATAAAGAAGCTTCCTGTAACACCTAGACTCCTGGAGCAGGCTGCCACGCTCTGCTTCTCCTCTGCTTCTCCTGAGTTTGGTGAAACATTGGTTCCAGCTGCCCATTTGATTTGCGATTTAAACCTGTTTGTAGATCTTGATCTTTCTCTAGTTCAGTCCGAGCGTTGGAATGAAACAATGCCTTTTGCTTAAATTTTTTTTTAAGAAGGAATCTGAATAGTTATATATCGTATACCTGAAGACCTGGTAAACTCTGCTGTTTTGTTTGATTACATTCATATGTTTGTGTTCCCACTTCCAGGTTACATCTAGATTATAATTCTCACAATGCAACTGCCTTTTATGAATTCTTCCAAAACCTTGATAGAGATAAGTTTCCCAAGGCATGCCTTGGCAGCAGTGACCCGTTGAGGAGAGAACTTCACATGTTTGTGCTTCAGTCTCTGCTAGAAACAACCAAATGTTCTAGGTTTCAGACTTGACCCTGCTAGACAGCTGTGCAAGCTCAGCCCCGCCCCCCCGCTCGTCCAGCCCGTCACAATGCTGCTCTTGGACCTGACTTCTGACCTTGTCTGCAAAGCGTCAGTGGACAGGCGGGCTTGCATGTCAACCCGTTGGCCATTTAAACCCAGGCAGCTAAATTACAGCAATTACCCTTCCTGTGTGGCCCTCTTAGCCCTCTCTCAGCTTGTATGTTTGTAAAACTTTATTAGACATGGTTATCACAAACGCTGGGATGTGGGACTGACTGACTATAGCAGGATACAAAAAAACCACAAGGGGGAACATTTATTTATACCCCGTTGGTAAGCTGGTAATAATATCCATACTGTTCACATTAACAAGGTATCTTTCTGGCATGTAATGATGCCTTGAGAGATTTATCTCACGTGAAGACCATGGCAACAACCTTGTAAAAATCATGACACAAATCAAATTGAACTGATTGTAACAGAAGGCTGCATGGAGAACATTATGTCATAATTTGCTCGACTAACTGGTAACTGCAGCAAGTCCAGCATTACTTGTGGTTTCTGTACTGTACAGTTGGTTTTCCATAGTAGTATGGAAACAAAGTGTTGTCGAGCCCACCTTTTTGGGCCACCTCTTCACATCCCATATTGCCTGACTTTACACCCTGCAACACAGTGACGTTCGTTACCGTCGTTGATCACGTGACCCAGCTATTGAACACTGGAGTGAAATTCATGCGTCGAAACCACCTCCAACCCTCTGAACACCTGTAAAATGAATATGAGGCCATCAATTGAACTGACAACCGTCATAAAACATGCCACGCTTTAACAGCAGAAAGACTTACAGGCAGCCCTGCTGTACATCTCAATATAAACAGTCTCCCCCACTCCTGAAGGATCATTTCATCCATACGAGCATTTTCTCCTATCACCCCTGGATCGGACCGTACTGTACTCGAACTCCCCTGCTGACATTCATCATCCAGCATGTTCAAGAGTGGGTGAAGTACTACATTCAGGAAAACTAGGCCCGGGTTGAAATGCTCCGATACATCTGGCAACGAGAGAATTAGATCCTCTGGAGGGAAAGAGAAATCCGTTTTAGGAGAACCATTTTTGTGTTTTGCCTCGAGCTATTTGGTAATGATTATGAAAATGTAAATAAGACAGTTAGTGTGACGTAACCTAATTTGCTGGTGTAGAATCTGCCATTATCTCATCTACCTTAATGCCCTGGCTTTATGTTTGTCATTGTGGGGGTGGGGGGTGGTAGGGAGCCTGCCAGTGATCGAAACCCTAATGCAATTGACTACCTGCTGGTCCTGACATTAATAAAGATGGAACGTGTAGAGGAAATTAAACCCTCACTTTCCTATTGTAATGAGATCTTATCCATCACACTTTGGTCTTTAACCCACAACGCCAGCGGAATATTCCAACCAGATCTAAATCAGGACCACACTGGGTGTCCTCTCTCTGGCTTCCCTCTCCCATCCTCTCGCCCTCTCTCTAATCCTCTCTCTCACTCTCTCTCCCTCTCACTCTCGTTCTTACTTGCACGCTCACGCTCTCCTTCCCTCTCTCCACATCCCTCTCCCTATCCCCCTAGCTTCCTCTATATCTTACTTCTGTACTCTATTGCGCTCTTTCTCAATATATCTCCCTCTTTTCTCTTCACATATCTTCTCCTCCTTTTCATCTCAATGACCCCTCTCTCTGTTTTCATTTATGCCTTTAACTCAGAGTCTGTCTGGACATGTACACGTGTGTGTTCCAAATTGTTTTTGTGCAGTGAACCATGGACTTTCTGTCGCGTGCACAGGTGTTGCACAGCTCCACAGTGCAGGTCTTCCAGTGGGGACATTCCTAGAACCTGCTAGACTCTCCATTATTGATGAGACAGTGTCCGGGAATTGGTGTGGCAGGATACGTCTGCTTTCCTAGTGTGTGTGTGTGCGTGTGAGAGAGAGAGAGAGAGGCACAGCTTCAAGATGGATCACAACCAACCTGGCTTTCACTTACAGGAATCCCATTCCCTGTTGTGACTGCAGTTGCACTCTTACTCCTAGCAGGTGAGAGGGAGACCAGGCTGTTCCGTGGCCGTCCACAAGGGGGCAGTAGCTATACAGTAGAGGAGAACAGAGGGAGGGACTGGAACCGTCCACTATTCAGACTGGACAGGGTTAAAGTTAATGTATAGAGCAGGACATGGGACACTATATAAATTAGCATTGGAGTGTATAAGGCCAGGCTTCATGATCATCTCCTGATGGGAGTTCTTTATGTGCCTTATTCTCTTGCCTATCATCTAATGCAGTCCACTTCCTGCAGGGGAGGAAACCATGGAGATTGGAAGAAGGAAAAAAACCTTTTAAACTTAATAGGAATTCTGATCAAAGGATTACAAGGGTCCAACTTGTCTCTGGAGCGGGCCCCTTGCAGAGTCCTGACATGGCTGCCCTTATGGGAGACATTGTTATGTTCTGTGTATGAGCTGTCATATGGTATAGACTGGTAGAGTGATCTCCTGGAAGCCAAGGTACACTGTGTTCTCTTTCCTCTGCCGCCTCTCACTTACCTCGCCCCTCCCTACCCAATCTTTCTGTTGCCTATCCTCTCTCTCGCTCTTTCTCTCTCTGGTTCCCTGTCCCCTTCTTTTCTCTTTCCCTCCCTTTCTCCCCTTTTTCCACCCAACTCAATCTTATCTCCTCCCCTACCTCTCTCTTTCTCTCTCTCTCTCTCTCTCTCTCTCTCTCTCTCGCTCTCTCTCTCTCTCACACACACACTGGGATCCTACAGGTATGTATATTCCAAGCCACAGTATCCATCTGTCTGAATGAGCAGGATATACACAAAGCAGTGTTTTGTCTCCCAGCCTTGCATCACTGCAGGTTACTGAGCTGTGAGTCCTTATGTAAGGAGGGCCTGCCACCCGGGCAGCCACGCAAGGCCCACAATGCTTTGCTGCCTCCGCCTGCCACCTGGCCCTGCACCTAGGAGTGAAATACAGCTAGCAAGGGAGACACACGGAGCATGGCTCCCCTGGGACGGGACGGACCGAGGAACGGAAGGAGAGGGATGAAAGGACAGACCCACATCAGCGTACACGGCCCCTGTAAATCCTGTGGCTGCCCAACGGTGTTGTGATGTCACATGAATATCAATGAGGCGCACTAACAAAGTCCCAGTTTCATCACTGGCCATCAATCTGAAGCAGCGATAGCTCCTCAGCAGATGGACCGTGAAATTCACCGGCTACCTGAAGTTCTCTGGAAACGTCCCCGGGATGCTTAATGTCTCGGGCTTGCCAGGTATTGTGTTTATCATCTGAGACTTTTGCCACACCTCCTATAAATCCAGCTGGAATGAGTGGAATGTGAATTTCTTTCTCCACTTGAATACAGTATGTGGAGAAATAGTAGGTAAGGGGCTGGACTGTACAAACCCCATCTGCCCTCTCTCGCAGTGAGGTAATGTCTTCTGGTGTGTGGGACATCTCCAGTCAGGATCTACAGGTCTGCAGTCCGTTCCTCCCATCCCCTTCCCCAAGCTTATGAGACCATACGTCTGATTATCTGCGATTGCAGGCCGCCACCGCCACAAAACCACATTTAAATCCCCCTCTTCTGGGAAGTCCCATCACTCTATCTGGCAACTTTAACTGCATCTCCTATGATGAGGGAGCATTTACTGTCCACAGCACTTCCCCAGGGCTGCCAGACACGCGGCTGCCGACTCCTTAAACATGCCTGGAGGGGAGAGGGAGTCCATTTTGCGTTGGAACCGCACGATGGACATTTACTCTGTGTGTATGTGAGCAGTCCATGACAATAGCCCTAATAAAAGACAGCAGCTTCTGCCTCCTCTGTGTCTGGTCTCTGTGAAGGCCATGTCCTGGATCCCTGCAGTCCACCAACCCCCCCACCCCCTTCTGAGTCTGGGCCTGTGGAGATTATTGCCTCGCCTAACAGGCCGAGTATATTGCTTTGCCTGACGGGCAAACCCTCCCCTAGCACGGTAACCTCCACAGCAGCCCAGGCTCCGGGAAACTCTTATTTCCCCAGGGACTGCTGAATCAAATTTCCAGCAATCCTCAAAAGAGAAATTCGGTCAAACCCTAACCCCGTCAGCCCCCGTAGGTTTACATCCCCATCTCCACTAGGAGGGTGCTCATCACCATAATGCAGAGCAAATCTAGAATAGGGGTGGCAGGCCAGGAGGCTGTGTTATAGCCCCCCTCTCCCAGCCTGCCGCTGCTGTGCAGAACCTCTTTTAGAGACCCCACAACCTCCGACCTGCCCGGACCAATCTCACACCCTCCCTGAGTAGGATCACTTCAGGGCGAGAGAGAATAATGATGAAGATGATGAGGAGGGAGGGAGGTGCTGGGTGGGATCGGGGATCTGTCAGGCTAGACATATGCTCTGGGTTACTATCAACCCCAACACACACACACACACACACAAACACACATTACTGCCATCGCCTAGCCTATGCCTTCATTCAAACGCCTGGCTGGTTTGAAATTAGAGGCCTCTACCAATCTCTCCCATATAGACAGGTGACAGGTTTCTATCAGTGATACTCTCACACTAGATTGATGGCTGAGGCCCAGGCAGAATGTGCATTATACTGTCCCATTCAATGAAGTGCGTGATCCTAGTTTTCCATTGTTGTCACATGTAGAATAGAATTCTGATTAAATAGAATTGCAGTCATCTCTCCAGAATGGGAGATTCCCTTCCCTATGGAGTCACTCTGCTTCTCCGCATTCAGCTGATACCATCGACAGGATAGACATCAATGTTCTCAGGAGTTCATGCATTTTTCTAGCAATATGACTTCTGATAGGAATGCCTAGTACCTGTGTGGTTATGTTTGTGTGTGTGTGTGTTCTCCCATAGATGGGAACTTTGTCTGCTGTGCTCTTTAAACCCAGTTTCTCTGTCCTTTTCTGTATATGCAATCATATAAATATCTCTCCTCTTGTCTCTTCTCCTGTGGGTCAGGCACTATTTAATTGGGCCAATGAAAAATTCATGGGGCTCCTGGCCAGATCAGAGAAGTTATGGGAATAAACGGGAGCTGACAAGGCCCATAAATCACTAGGAAATTTACAATAGGTCAGGTGTCGTGTTCAGGAGGACAATTTACAGAGCCGTTTGAAACTGGAAGAGCAATTAACATGTGGAGAACTGTAACTGGACGAGTTTACGCTGTTCCAAAGTGAGACATTTCTGTCGACATTTCGGGAAATGGGGCAGCATGTCAACCCCAAATTGAGCTTTTTTGTCTTCGAAAAGACGAATTCAGTGGCATCAGATTCATAAGATCTTTGAGTGTAATGTTGTGAAGGTGAATATTGATATGGCCAGGAGGGACAAAAAGCAAATGGGATCTTAAGGTGTTTTATTGCTACATGTTTTCAAACGGCTGCTCCTCTCACCGCCTTTAAAGATGTGCAACTTTGAGTCGGCCCATAAAAAGTCTGAATGTAATCCCTCTGCTTTTGTCTTTTTATAGCTCTCAGCCCTGAGGGGGAGAATTAAGCTGAGCTCAGATCTCTATCCACTTTGGTTATTTCAAGTATGGCCCCCGTGATATAACTGGTTACCCCCTCAGACACCACCTCTTACACTGCTCTCTGGAAGCAGATGGACTTTCTTTTCATTTGCAGAGGTCTCGGCTGAGGGGATGGGGCAGCATTCATAGTGTGCGAACCTGCTGAGTGTGTGTTCCTCATATCTCAGTAAATGTGGGGCATACGTGGGTCAGCTATGGCAATGGAGTGCCAATATGCGACTGCATTCAGTGCAATAGCACCACAGAGGGGAAATGCCCTGAATCAGCTTTGACAAACAGCTTTCTCTGGGTGTGTGTGTATGTGTGTGCAGTGAACACTGTCACACACCTTGTCAGTCCTAATAAACGATCTATCTGTGAAATATGTCTGTGTGCTATTAGCAAATTGTATGTTGATGACATCATCAGCCGTAGCAGCTAGAACCATCCTCAGAGCTTTATGGACGTATTCAGCATGATATGACTAAGACTCCACCCAGACCTCTACTTCCTAAGTGCCTGTCATAACCTATCCAAACATATCCATAAACCACAAAGTTAACTTTAGTATGATCTCCTGGGAAGATGCCAAGAAAACGATTTCTGCTGAGTGAAGGTCAGTCAGAGCGTGTAGAATCAGGTGAGAAAGAGGACCGCTCGCGTAATTTATACTCGTAAAGCGTTTGCCGGGATAAACTCTAGTCCCCTTGAGTAAAAAGATACTGCTGTTTGGGTCTTGCACAGCCAGGAAAACCAAATGTGTGTTACTTCACTGCATGAGTCACTCAAAGATTTATTTTACCTCAAAGGCTTCACGCAGTTCCTTCGTTTTAATCTGAAATCAAACAGTAGGCGGCTCATTCCAGACGGAAATCTGTGCTGTTGTGGAGTAGACAGGATATCAGCAGTGGGCGCCGTGCGTTGATTAGGTAGGGCCAGAACTCACAGCTAGTCACATGACGGCTCAGGAACACTTGTGAGTCTGTGCCGCCGTGCGTTATCAGTTAATGAAGTCCAATGGTACACTGTGGAGATAAGGTTCTCCTCTCTGGGCTCCCTCCCCCCCCTGCTCATTAGCTGGCCCTGTCTTCCCAGGGGAGGGACTGGGCCTGGCTGGCTGCCTGGCTGGTAGGTTGACCGCTGGTTGACTGGCTGGCTGTTTGGCTGGCTAGAAGGCTTGTAGGCTGGCTGGCTGGTCAGCTGACTAACTGATTGACCGGTTGGCTGGCTGGCTGGTTGACTGGCTGGTTGACTGGCTGGCTGGCTGGCTGGCTAGCTGGCTGGCTAACTGGCTGGCTGGTCAACTGGCTGAACGGTTGGCTGGCTCGAAGGCTTGCAGGCTGCCTGGCTGGCTGGATAGACACTGGGCAGTAATATATCAGAGGATAAACACAAACACATCGCAGCCAGGCCACTGTGGTGAAACAGTGGTGAAACCACAGTGGCCTCATTGAGCTTTAATTAGACATGGTGTCTGAAGTGTTGCGTCCATGGGCATGGTAAAAACACAACCTTGCCCGGAGCGTTGATAATGTTGATGTTCTGTTCAAACAGAATATTGCTATTAGGCCTAAAGTACGCACTTCCTCAAGGGAGCAACAACATACAGACACCTTGTTTTTTCTTTTGTTTCAATCTGCTCTCCTGGATTATAAAGATGATATAGATGCACAAACAAACGCACAGTTTGTGGTGTGGCATAAGTGGACATAGCCGCAGTGCCTCTGGGATTCTTGAAATTGGACTACATGATGTTTTATTCATCAATAAACATTTCGCAAGCAGCTGAAGAAGTGCCTGCAGCGATAACATGTTGCCCTGACAAGAGAGCATATGTCTGAGTAGCCTTAGAAGACTCGTAATATGATGTTGGTGTGATACAAACTCATCAAGTCTGAATGTTGTTCATTACAGCGGTCCTTGTCTGGGAGCTGCAGGGGTCAGCCTCTGTCACAGAGGGTGGGGGAGCAGAAAACACTCTTCTCTGAAAGTCATGATCAATGCAAGCGGCACCAGCGCAGCCCCCCATCCCCCTTTCTCCTTGTGAATATATCAGCCAGTCTTTCTTCTTTGTAGTTTCCTTTTAAGCGAACCAAAGCATTTTCTACTGCCTCACCAGCTGGCTTGGACACACTCCCTACCTCTCCACACGCAGACTCTTTCTTTCTTTCTTTTCCTTCTCTCTCTCTCTCTCTGTCTCTCTCTCTCTCTCTCTCTCTCTCTCTCTCTTCCCTCCTCTCCCCTCCTCCCTCCATATCCTTTCCTTGCCTGGCAGGTGCACCAATGTGTGTCCTGAAAAGGGAGTCCGTCACAGGAAGTGACAGGATGTGAAGCCTAATTAGCTCCAGCAGACAGGTACCTGCTAACACAGCTCGACTGCAGATCCTCTCTCTCGCCGGTGCCAGCCCGCAGAGACGGCGGGCGGGGAGGAAGGCACGAGTGCCAACCCATCGCGTAGACGAGCCCCGATTGAGATGTTTGTTCTTTCGCGCGTATCATCCTGATCTGATAATTACTCAGATATAGCCGGTGTTTCTTTAGCGGTGGTCGGCGCCTCGCCGCCTCAATCAAGTTCAGGTTTGAAGATGACAGAGATGTGGAGAGATGATGAGATGATGAGCAGGGGAGATCTGGGTTTCTTTTGGGAGGTATAACACAGACAAGTAAACCAAGGATTTAGCAGAGCACGTTCTTCATCTGAATCTTGAAACCGGTTCAATTTGGCAGCATTTTCATGTCTCTGCTGTGTGTTGCTCTCAGCTCTTGGAACAAACACAGGATCCAAGCTATCACCTGAGTGCGCTCATTTCCAGATATGCATCTCATTACTGACGAAAGGTCAACTTTTACTTCTGTGCCATCTGTTTCCTCTCAGTGTTCAGCAATTGGTATTGATTTCAGTCAAATTGGAGAAATGGCATAATAGGCGACAAGCATAAATTGCTAAGGCTAGAGTTACAACATAACAAATTAGGTTCAAAAAGTCCAAGTCAGCAAAACAGATGCAATACGCATTGTATCCATCCTCATTATTCCTGTTTTGTCCAGACAAAACGGCCCAGCAATCAAAAAATGCAATCATGAGGAAGGAATCAATATAAACAGTCCATGTTTATGAATTTTTTATTGTTTTCTAACCTCCAGTGTCCAATACTCTGTCTCAGCCACTGAACGTGTATTATTCATAACTGTCATTTTGTGAAGTATGACTCTTAATTTGCTTGGGAAACAGGCATTAAGTATGTATTGCAGAAGCAAAAATAGGGTGGATGCAGATATTTCATGGCTCTTAATGATCTACAGAACAATGTAGTCCACATCCTATGCATCTCCAGAGGGCCTGTTCTCACGTTCTCATTTATCATAAGCATGTCCAATAACTATAACATCTGTATAATACCTGACACCAAGTGTTTGTTGTTTCATTCTTGGATCATACTGTTTTTGAATCTAATGTCTCCTGTGATGCGATTTCAATTTGCTTTATTCTTAAGATTGGCTTGTTAAAGCCTGTGTATTTGGTTGTGCGTGTTGTCCAGTAGAGAGGAGAGTGGTTGGGTAGTTGATGTAGAGCTGTAGCCTACAGACCAGGCCAATCTGCTACCAGAGCCTTGGGAGATGGATTGAAGCCCGGCTGTTCATATCACAGATCCAATCTCACTTCCTCCTGTGCGCCAGAGCAATAAGCCCGCTGTCACACCGTATCTAGTGGCAAATCTAACCTGTGTGGCCCCGACCCCCAATCTCTGCCCAGCCCTACCCCCAGCCACATCCCTCTCAGAGCAGGGCTTCTGAAACGAATCACAGACCAGCCCGTGTCCCCCTCTTTCTCCCTCTCTTCTCCAGCCCAGGAGGCTGGCTGTGGAGACACAAGCTGGGCCAGAGGGTTAGGTAACTCCTGGAGCCCATCTGCTGAGGACCCAGGCAGACAGGCAGACAGACAGACAGACAGGCAGACAGGCAGACAGACAGGCAGACAGGCAGACAGACAGACAGACAGACAGACAGACAGACAGACAGGCAGAAAGGCAGACAGGCAGACAGACAGACAGACAGACAGACAGACAGACAGGCAGAAAGGCAGACAGGCAGACAGACAGACAGACAGACAGACAGACAGACAGGCAGACAGACAGACAGACAGGCAGACAGGCAGACAGACAGGCAGACAGACAGACAGACAGACAGACAGACAGACAGACAGACAGACAGCAGAAAGGCAGACAGGCAGACAGACAGACAGGCAGACAGACAGACAGACAGGCAGACAGGCAGAAAGGCAGACAGACAGGCAGAAAGGCAGACAGGCAGACAGACAGACAGACAGACAGACAGACAGACAGACAGACGACAGACAGACAGACAGGCAGACAGACAGACAGACAGACAGGCAGACAGGCAGGCAGACAGGCAGACAGGCATCGGAGCCCCCAGGTGTCTGTCCTCCAGCTCGTTCCCATCAGCTGTAGTCACAGCGAGCCCCAGCGTGTAGAAGGATGAGACATTGAGGCCCACCTTGAATGAAGGTCTCCAAAACAGAAGAAAGCTATTGTCATCTAGAGGTCATTTTCCTCAATATCTGAAGCATACCTTATATTTGATGTTGTACTCATTGCTCTACACTGGATATTCCAGACCTTTCATGTGTAAACTGTTATTTTTACACGCGTGGTACAGAGCGGCCTTCAGATGGAATGCAGAGAACAGACTGGTGAACATGTGATCAGATCAATACTCTTGAGGAAGAGATGGTTTGACTCACCAACCAAGGTTAATTGTGACATGAACTCAATTAAAAGGATTCAAGCGGAGAAGTCAAACACTGTTTAGGAACTATTAAGGGAGGCACCCTGTGTAGGTTATATGCAGGCATACAGACTATGAAGAGAATTTGCTGTGTGTCACCTAGTGACGGCAACAAAAAAAAGGTTAATCAATTGAAGCAGGTGGATCCATAAGGTTTCATTTGCTTCTGCCTGAGCTAGTGATTTCTGAACCAGAGACGTTTGGGACAAAAAAGGGTTTGAGCAGGATCCATACAGCTCCTTAAGTCTATTACAATTCATTTTATGCCTCCGTTCCTCCCAATGAATCTATCAAGAGCTAATTACATGTAGCGCCAAATGCTAATTATTCACCAACGCGATACACTAAATTGAGTTGTAATTAGTCCTTATAAACAAGCATGAAATCAAGACCAAACAAAAACATGTCCATTCATTCACATTATCCATTCAAAGCCGGGATTATGTTCTTGCAAATTGAATTTTCATTGTTATATTATCTGGCACAGATCGTCACAAATAAAAAAAACGAAAGACAACAACACGATGGGCTTGTAGGACCAGGGATGAGTGGAGGAGATGGGCTTGTAGGACCAGGGATGAGTGGAGGAGATGGGCTTGTAGGACCAGGGATGAGTGGAGGAGATGGGCTTGTAGGACCAGGGATGAGTGGAGGAGATGTGCTTGTAGGACCAGGGATGAGTGGAGGAGATGTGCTTGTAGGACCAGGGATGAGTGGAGGCGAAGGCGGCCGGCGCTGATCCGACTTGACGCCTGGCTCCATAGTAATGAGAGGCTGCCACGGCACTTACAGATAATGGCTTTAACGTTAGCTAGTGTGTGTCAGACTCATGATTGTTGCCAACTCTCCCCCGCACGTCCCATTCATCCCTTGGACGTGCGTCTGCGCTGTTTACCTCGACTCAGTGCCACAATGGGGCTTCTTTGTGCTATTGATGGCCACTCATCCATGCCAAGCGTTGAGTAAGCTTCAATTAGCCAAGTTACAGTGTTTTAATGAATGTCCTCTATGACCTTCAGTCTGGGCTCATTCTGAAGCCATTAAAGTGTGTCTGATGGGGAGCCCTCTGTGTGTCCGTGTGCGTGTGTGTGGCTGCTTGTGTTTGTGTGCATTGCGCACGTGCACTTGTGTGTGTGTGCATCATGTGTGTGCGTTTGTGTTTGTGTGCTAGGAGGGTCTGGATAGTGTGGGGGGGGGAGTGGGCAGTAATGGGAGGCAGACAGGTTTTGTTCACTGACTGATAAATGGCTGTAATTCTGGGAGATAAAGGGAAGTGGCAATGCAGCGAGGAGGGACAGAGCTGGAAGGGGGCTCTACCTCGTCTAGCTGGCCAGCTCTCCTTAGGCACTCCATGTGACATCTCTCCCAATTCATCCCCTTGACTCCCTCTGGCTCTGCAGCTCTAATTGTTTCTCCTCGTCTCGCCTCTTCCCTTGCCTTCTCTCCTTATTTCTTCCCTCTCCCCGTCTCCTCTCTCCTTCCCTTTCCTTCTCTCCTCTCCTTTTTCTCTTCCAATCTCTTTCCTTCTCTGCTCTCCTCTCTCCTGTCTCCACTCCTGACTTCCCTCCTCTCCTCTCCTCTCTTTTTCTCTCTCTTCTCTTCTCTTCTCTTCTCTTCTCTTCTCTTCTCTTCTCTTCTCTTCTCTTCTCTTCTCTTCTCTTCTCTCTCTTCTCTTCTCTTCTCTTCTCTTCTCTTCCTCTCCTCTCCTCTCCTCTCCTCTCCTCTCCTCTCCTCTCCTCTCCTCTCTCCTCTCTCCTCTCTCCTCTCTCCTCTCTCCTCTCTCCTCTCTCCTCTCTCACTCCGTCTCTCCTCCTCCTCTCGCTCCTCTCGCTTCATCCTCCTGTCCTCCACTCCTTTCTCCCTGCCTTCCTTCCCTCCTCTTCTCTTCTCTTCTCTCTTCTCTCCTCTCCTTTCCCCTGCTGCCCTAGGAGGTCCTGATCACTGTCCTTCCAGTGTGATTTGCTTTCAGCTGGGTGACAGACAGGCTGCTCTAGATGAGGAAGGAGGAGATGTGGGATATGTGTGCTACGTGACGAGCGGGGGATGGGGGTGGCAGGACAGACAATAAAAACACATTGATCTAAGAAGCTAACAGTTGTGCTCTCTCCCAGACGTCGGGAGGCATCGGAGTAGTGATAAAAAAGATATATCTCTCCTTGATTGAAATGGATTGGGGGTGCTGGTCCAGACGTCTGGTTGTGTGCAGCTCTGAGAGAGAGGCTGGTGTGGGGGTCTGCCCTGCCCCGTGATGGGGCCGTCATGCCTGGGCCACGCCCTCCTGTGATTGCCTGGGGGGGTCCGGGGCTGTCTCTGAAGCAGCCATGTGGCGCTGGCTTTTGTTGTTCCAATTATATATGTTCATTTCTCTGCTGCTTAAACTTTGATAAGTTAGAACAGCTCCTCGCACAGCCCAGCTGCACCCCGCACTACGGAGGTCACCGGGTCACCAGAGGTCACTCCTAATGGTGGGGATGCCCGCTGGGGTGTATGGGCGAATCAGGATGAGCACATTAAACCCTGACCCAAAATGCTGTTTCCGGATGACTGCTTGAGAGTAGCTAGGGCTACCGACTGACACTTATTGTAATCATTTGAGCGACAACTATTATCGTGGTTAATACTTATGTGCAGACAATTGCACATAATACCAGGGCAGAGAGGCTTTTCAGGCTGACTTTGAGAGCATTAGCGCTTGGGGGAGAGGGGGGGGGGTTACAGTAAGACAAACAAAAGTCAAAAAACTTTTTAGTGGGAAAAACAACACACACACACACACACACACACACACACACACACGTACACACAATGTCAGAGACAGTTGTTTGTAAAGTGCTTGATTAGAAACCTCAGGAAGCTTAGTGGTAGTGAATGTCTCATCAGTGGTGCTTTCTCTTCTGTTGTCTTCATGGATTTGACGTGGTGTTTTGGGTCCACAGAGATGAAATGAAAGGCTTATTGGAGTATACACAATGTCCTCAAAACGATAACAAAATTCCTCATTCTCAGCCAGTTTATGTCTGCTTTTCTTTATGACCTTCGTGTTGTTTACTTCTGGTAACAATTGCAAGTAAGTGAGACTAGACTGAGAATAAGCTCCAATGAATGACACTCTGCAAGCATGAAGCTTTGACCCAACTAGCTTGGGGATGTCAAGTGAAGCACGAAAAGTGATTCATTTTCAACAGCACTCAACCGTCGTCAAAATCACACACACACACACAGAAATCAATGGAGTGATGTGCCTTACAAGTGCCTTACACAGTAATTGGTCATAACGTGACAGATTTCACACGCTCTATTTTTTCGGGGGGGGGGAGAGTGGGGGTGATGACAGTTTGACAAAATAAGCCCTCTCAATCAACCTCCATCAGAAACCTCATTCACTTTTGCTCCCGCGTCAACTTGTGAATTTACTCACGCCGCGAGACAGCGAGCAGAACTCCGAGAAGCAGGACTTCACCTCACCGGCCGCACAGCGCGCTGAAGGTCCAAAAACATAAACCTGACATTTGGTTTGTGTTTCCAAGCACGTGTTCCCTGCCCCTGCTGGCTTGTATGTGTGTACTGTAAGCCAGTGGGCTCTATACATTATGTAGGATGTTCTGCTGAAGATAATGCAGGGGGGCCTGTGCTGTCTTTAACCTTGAGCTGTCAGGAGCTGCGCTGGGGTCGGCCGTCTCTGTTCTGAGATTACTCACTGTGTGTGAGAGATAACCCGGGTGGGCCTGTTCTGCTCTATGGAGCGGGCGACGCACACACAGACACACGGCACAGACAGATAGATCCACACACACAGACACACAGCACAGACAGATAGATCCACACACACAGACACACACACACAGGCACACTGCTGTGTGTCTGTGTGTGTGGATCTGTCTGTGCTGTGTGTCTGTGTGTGTGGATCTATCTGTCTCTGTTGTGTGTCTGTGTGTGTGGATCTATCTGTCTCTGCTGTGTGTCTGTGTGTGCGTCGCACGGTCTACAGAGACAGATAGATCCTCACTCACACGCACAGCGACAGAGACGTGTGCCCATGCACGCACACACAATCGGGTACTCGCAAACCCAGACTCGTGCTCGCACTCTCGTGCCAAAATGCATTCGCAAACATCCAGACACACAGGGACATGTGCTCAGGCGTACTTCCTCTCCACACACAGCTCAGTGCTGTAGCCGGTGGTCGTGTGTGGTGGGTTCGAGTCACTGGCAGGTCAGCAGCAGCCTGAGAATGAGGTCTGACAGGAGTCATACGTGATCTGCCACAAAGACGGGCTGATCTGCATCCATCTGGCCTCTAAGTGTCTGCAGCAACCTTGGGCATCAGAGGTAGAGGAGCTGACGTTCATCCTCGCTCTCCCTTCTAGAGCCAGAGTCCGTGTCCTTGGTGTTCCTGAGCGTAAGAATGCCATCACTGCCTCAGAAGCGCTTTTATGTTCTGTTTTTCCATTAGAACTTGATACATTTCTGGGTGTGTTTTGTCTCCATAGAATGCATTTCACACTGTGGGGGGGATGCTTGACAATCTCTTATTGAATCTCAATGTTGAAATCGGCAATTGACGGGCGAGAAAGCTCATCTTACAGTCATGCCGCCCCCATGGGGGGGCCACACACACACCTTGAATCAGAGCAACAATATCCGCTATTTTCATGGCAATACACACCTCCTTCTCTTGCATTTATTCATAACTCATGCCCAATATGCAGAATATGTGTCACCTGTGAATAAGCCAGTTGATAATTATTGATTGTGTCTTTTCATGCATGGGGTAATTTGGGTGTCCTCATTTGCATGGAGACTACAGATAATAGCCAAGTGTCAGATTTCATGGCTCGTGTCCACTGTAATAGTTGAGCTCGCTACAAGAGAAGGATTTAATATGTGGCATGTTCATATTTCCCAGCCTGGGAGGGCGGAAAGGAACCGCCATTGGCTCCCCAATCATACAATCAGACGTACTGACACAAACGAGTAATTTGATTTGATAAAGGGCACCACATGAATTTCAAACAGTGAATCGCCCACCTAGACTCCCTGGCGTTTCCATAGAGGATGTTTCTGTCACTTACCAGCTGGTGGAAATGCAGGATGTCAGTCAGTGTTTTTATTGTGTTTGATGGGAAGATGATTTAAAATCTGTTCTGTAGTTTCAAGTTTAGCTGAGATGTTGTGTTGCTGGTGTTGGAATTTCAAACTGGCTTTGATGTCAAATATTGGCATGTATACAACCCAGTTTCAGAATTATAAGGCGTGAATGTTTTTTAAGTGTATGTTTTCAAAGAGTAAGTAGTCTACAGGAAGTATGTTTTCTAAGTGTAGCCCATGATTCCAGTTGCTATTTACAACTTATGTACAACTGAAAAACAGCATGAAAGAGTAATCTGCACAACCCACTTTGGCTGTAAAACAAAAACAACCAAAATAATTGCCATATGATAAATATTGATATCGGTAATCCCTTTTCATTACCTTCTTTAAATGATGACAGATAGTGCGGGACAGATTTCTGAGATGTCACAACTAATAACCCAGCAAAGTGATTTATCATATATAATGCAGTGCACCCAAGCCTCCATCTCTTTCTGCTCTGATGGAATAGGAGGAATATTTAACAGGACTAAGATCCAGCCTCTACACGTTAATAAATGATCCCCAGCCCTGAGGGAGCCCCGTTCCCTAGCTCCACGCTCTTCCTCCAGAAACACACGCGTTTGAAGCAGTGGCAGATCTCAGCTTTCAGCATCCATTAACAGTACCCCATAGCAACTTTGACGCGCAATGCTATCGTTCTCATTTCTCTGTGTGTGTGTGTGTACATAGCATGTTTTTCTCTTTTTTGGGTGGGAGGGGTGGGGGTTAAGTAAATGAAAAATAAATATTCATAAAGTTGTTTCATGTGTTTTTGGCAGCACTTGTGTGTGTGTGAGTGCACACCAAGAAGCCCACAGTTTACCATATCAAAACCTCCCCATCATTAGCATTCTCCATCTCCTTGTTTTTGCAGCCTCTAAAAGAAAGAGACTGTGTGTGTGTGTGTGTGTGTGTGTGTGTGTGTGTGTGTGTGTGTGTGTGTGTGTGTGTGTGTGTGTGTGCGTGTGTGTGTCTGTGTGTGTGTGTGTGTGTGTGCGCGCTCACTGCTTTTGTTGAGCTGTTTCTAGGCCTCCAAGCCCAGCCACAATGCCCTGGGACAGACTAAAGGTGAACGATCATATGAAGGACTGCTAAACAGCTCACATGCTAACCTCCCTGTCTATACCTCGTAGGCCTTAGCAGCTGCACACTCTGAATTGCTAATGCTGAGTTGTGCTGAAGCTTTTAAATTAGGGGTGTGTGATTCCAGCCCCAGTGTGTTTGGATGAGGCCCCTCTTCTGTTTGAACTGGGGGGGAACTCTCTCTCCCCCCTCAAACCCTATTGTGTGGGGCCTATGGGCACAGATGTCCCTCAGCTCCATTCGTGTCTGTGTGTGTTTGTGTGTTTGTGTGTGTTTGTGTGTCTCTGTGTGTTTGTATGTGTAGTTCTTGCACCTGCCTAAGGTCCTCTGTTTAAGTCTGACAGTGCTTAACATGTCATGGCCTCTGACAGTGCTAAGCATAATACTTGCCGGGCTGTGTGTGTGTGTGTGTGTGTGTGTGTGTGTGTGTGTGTGTGTGTGTGGTGTGTGTGTGTGTGTGTGTGGTGTGTGGGTGAGTGTGTGTCTGTGTGTGTGTGTGTGTGTGTGTGTGGGGGTGAGTGTGTGTGTGTGAGGGAAATTCTTCGGTCTGAATCTCCTCCGCCCACGAGAGAGCTCCTTCCCCATGGCCATACAAACCAGAGATGTTTTAATGATCGTTGATGTGGAAACAGGACAGAGCTAGGAGGAGGAGGAGGAGGAGAGGAGGAGGAGGATGAAGAGGTGGAGGAAAAGGGAAAAGGAGGATGGGAGGAAAGGACATGGGATCAAGAGCTTCATCAGAGACTCATTTCTCAGCCCTTGAGCCAAGCAGAGGTTTGAACTGGGGCGCTGCAGGTTGAAACTCACTCTCTCATTTGCACTGAAGCACCAACCTCTGACCTCTGATCTCAGCCTGCACGAGGATCTCAACCACAAACCAGCCAAATCAATACCTCCCTATAACTATGGTCAGCGATCTGTTTTAAACTTGACACGATGTGCGTCTGTAAAACAAGCCCTGTCAGATGGCTTGGTGCCCAAAGTAGGCCCTGTCAAGAGGCACAATGACTACAGTGGAAGCTGTTGTAAGATTGGACCCTCTAAACTTAGGGTTACACGTTCTGCCCTTACTATGACCTCTTACTGCCTGTCACACAGGAAAGCAGTCATTACCAGTTAAGTATGCTTGAGGTAAGACTCGAGATTCTCACCTTTTGCGGAAATGTCAGTGCTCACACACCTGATTAGCATGATGAGATAGAGATGGCATAGCATCACACTGTAGTGTGGAGATGAACACCAGAAGGACGTGAATGACACCACTTATGAAATGGATATGTGTCGTCGTCGTGTGTGTCATAGTTCTGTGTGTGTGCCAGTGTGTGTGTGTGTGTGTGTGCCAACATGTCTGTGTGTGTTCCCTGAAGGCCTGAATAAGCCCTAACATAAACAAACCATACTTTATGGTTCAACTCTGACCTGACCTCCCTGGTATTAGGCGTAGTGGGATGAGGGAATGAAGCCCCTCAGGCCCCCCCCAGCCCCACAGACATCCACTCCCCCAGCCATACATTGTGAGTCCCCATGGTGAGAAGAAGCTAGTTGGAGATCGACAGCCCCTCTTCATGGGACAGATGGGGCTCTCACTCTCTCCTCCCTGTTTCCATGACAAAGTGATGAGCCTAGATCACAAGTCTTCTCCGATGTGTTTTAAACGCCTCTGTGATTATCTGCAGAGATTGAGGCGCATTTTAAGAAGATTTCGTCGAATCTGTGTTAACGGAGAATCTGATAGTTGCCTGTAGCTGGTGTTGTCCAGAGATCAATCCTGCATTCCGGTCAGAAGTTCAGGTTATTTCCTTAACTTGGCCAATCTTTGCTAAGTGACCATTGTTTTGATAAGATTGTAAATTGGAGAGAGCACTTTCCCACGCCGAGCTCCTTCCTTCCCTCCCACTCTCTCTCTCTGTTTGTTTCTCTCACTCTTTCTCTTTCTTGTCATGAAATGTTTGTCCGTTCGTGCATTAAGGTGAGGAGTGGCTCCAGGTACATAGCATGGCTGTGTCGTTTTATCCCATTGGTTATCCTCACCTGCCAATCATAGAGTCAGACCTGTGATTGAAGGACAGTGTGCTGCAGTAGCTTCCTAACACCGACAGATGTCCCACCAGCCAGCCTGGCAGGGCTGACGTGTGTCAGTGCCTCACAGCCGTCTATCCCCAACTGGACTGAACGGATTGGAGTGTGTTTGTGTGTTTGTGTGTTTGTGTGTTTGTGTGTTGGTGTGTTTGTGTGTGCGGGCGTCTCCGTGCGTGTGTGTTTGTCGACGCATTTCTACAGTTTGTTTTCTTATAATAATAATCCTGACCCTGATTTGTTTGATATGCAGCCACATGGCTGGAAGAGTGGAGAATCTGTCTGGATTTAATCAAGATTAAATAAGAGGCCAATCACAACGACGTCACGGCTGATGATATCCCTGACAGCTCTAATGAATGACAGCTGTACTGTAGCGCTGCTGCCGCTGCCTGCCCATAAATCATGTCTCCCAGGTGTCCAGTCTGACCTCTGGGGGCTGTGCTCTCTTCGCCGGCGCGGCTAGGCGACTCTCACAACACCAACAAATGACATCAGACCGGTGGCCATGCTCACCACTCAATGACACTTCTGTCACGTTCCTCCTGTTATCCTCACCCCCTCACCCCCCCCGCTTGATTTTCCCTGTCGCATCTTGGCTATCGAGTACACACAAATCACACAGTTGTGCGTGAAAGGTGTACTTTGTGTTGAGTGATGCTTAAAGAAAGAGAGAGCGTGTGTGTGGGAGGGCGGGGGGGATGGTGAACAGACAGCTCTCTCCCTCACCCTACCTCTTCCCTCTCTCTCTTTCTCTCTCCCTCACCCTACCTCTTCCCTCTCTCTCTTTCTCTCTGCCTCTCCTCCCCTGTTTCTTTGTGTGAAGTCGCAGGGGGTGAATCAATACACAGACATGTCGTCATTTCTTTAAAAATGTCAGTCGCATTAACTGGTCGCCGCTGTTGCCACTGGCCCTTTCCACGGTGTTTGTCAAAGAGCAATTTCACACACTCTTGATGACCATATCTGCAGAACGTCTGGGGGAAAAAAACTCTTTCTGAGTTTCCGAGTACTGGAAAGAGAGAGAGATAATGAGAAAGAGAGATGGGGGTAGAGTGAGACGGGGGACGCAGAGAGATGAGAGAGTAGAGGGAAAGAGTGAGAGAGTAAGAGAGTTTAGAGGAAGGGAGAGAGAGAGAGAGAGAGAGAGAGATGAGAGGGGGGGTAGTTTGAAAGAGAGAGAGAGAGGAAGAAAGGGAGCGATAGTGCGAGGGGTATGTTCTGCATACAGATTGGTTGAGTTTAATAACCAGGCCAAGTGAAAGATATTTTCTCTGTTGATTGCGGAGGTCCCTTGTGGGTCTATGCCGAGTGCGTCTGAGACATTAACTTTGCATGAGCGCCGGGGTGCAAACACTCACTCAAAGGTTCTCACAGTTTAAATGCTCTCTTTGAAATATAAATTTAGCGGCTTGTTCTTTCACCTCAGCCACTCTCTCTCCCTGAGGTCCTGCCTCTCCTCTTCTTCAGAGGGGACGTCAACAATCCCTTGTCGAAGTATTCCATAGCTAGCTGTTCTCTAACACACAGGGACTGGAGCTTCTACTATATGTCTGGTAACGTGTTTGTGTTGATCCATGGGCTTACTTTCCAATCATAATGTCAACAAACTGATTACCTCAGAAGTTGTCCGTTTCATTTGCTTACCCTTGTAAGGGGTTCAGCACTAAAGGCACTCACCCCATCGCTCCCAGGTCTGGGAGAGCGCACTCTGATGGAGGACACGTAGCGAAGAGGTGCTGTTGGATACAGATGAGATGCGTGTCATGTTAAGACGTTTGGGCCACGTCAACGCTGCTCTCCTGCTCGGCATCGTGACCTCGATCTGCATTCGACCTCTAGAACATGATGGGCAGGGGTGGGTGGGGCGCTGTCAGGAGGATAACTCACAGTGTCAGTTCACTGGCCACAATTATGACTGTCCACATGCTCTGGGAACCGTCTGGCCCAGAGGCCTGGGGCTAAATTAATGGCTTCCCCAGGACGGCTGTGCAGATGGACGGACCCTCAGAGACCCGAGACTGGGCTCCTGGAAGTGAAAGAGGAGGAAGAGGGGGGTACTGCACCAAACATCTGGTCAAACAGGACAACCTGTTCCGCTACGTTGGGCGGGGGCCGGGAGAGACCTTGGGCAGGCCGGCGGCAACGGCAGAGCGAACAGATTGCAGCTCCGGGGGGCTCGTGCTAACCTTGGAGCCAAATGAGGGCACTGGAACATTTAGGGGAGGGGAGCGTGCAGGGCTGGGATAGGAGAAAGATCAGCAATAATTCAGGGATTGTTTTGGGTGTAATGTTTCAGTTTGGGGGGCGAGGAAGGGGGGTAATGTTGCTCAGAGCTGCTATTTGCTCAGCGTGTTTACAGTGTGTGTTACTCTCACCATGCTTCCATTATGCCTCACTGTATGGATGCTGTCGGATGTTTAGCACCAAGCTGGGGATGTTTGTCAGGATGTTGTTTTTCATGTATTTGCCCTTCAACACTAACTGGCAGAGCTCACACCAGTGATTTGCACTCCATAAGCATGTTTGCACTTTCTAGGCATGCTTGGGTATATTGTATATTGAATTCAGTGTTGTGTTGTTACCGTAGCTACTGTAACAGTGCAGTTTCACCCGTAGGATCAATAAAGTGGCACTCTAGTCTACTTTATTTTTTCTGTGGTCTGTTTCTGGGTTCTTCTTCTTTCTCGATTCAGTGGAGGTGGATGGACTGGCACACCACGAGTTTCTGTCAGGCAGAAAAGTGCTGCTGCAAGCCTTCTGCTATTGAGCTCCCCCTATAAGGTGCAGGTGCAATGGGAAATCTGTAGAAATATTGACTGAAAGCGCATTGGGAACTGGGGAACACTTTAATATTGCATGGCAGCTGTGATGGTCACGTCTCAGACGGGAGGTCGGTGTGAGGGGGGGGTCAAACCTTCTGAGAACCAGGGCCAATGACCCCCATAGATACATTTTCTTCAAAGGCATTTTCCCTTCATTTTTCTCTACTCTCTATTCCATCAATTCATTTGTTGCAAGTCAATAGGCTAATATGAAACCACTCGGATTTATATAATGCAGGCTGCTGTCAACAGCAAGGAGCACTCACGTCCCTGCTCTCTGAAAGCTTAGATGGATCTTTTCTCCTCTACCTAGCTGTTCCTCCTCCTCTATCTCTGCTCTCATCTCTCTCTCGTATCTCTCCTCTCTCTCTCTCTCTCTCTCTCTCTCTCTACTCACCTCTCTCTCTCTCTCTATCTCTCTCTCTCTCTCTCTCTCTCTCTGTCTGTCTCTGTCTCTCTCCCTCTTTCTCTCTCTGTCTCTCTTTCCCTCTTCCTGCCCCCCTTCTGTCAGATGTAATAACAGGTGTGCTCCCACAGCGATGAGTGCTGTCACCGTGGGGCTGTGGTCCCCGTGCTCCCCCTCAGGATCCGCTCCGAGCCCCGGCTGTCTCCCACCTCAGAAGACACTGAGACGCAGCAACACACTCCCCTGCTCAACACACTCCCCTGCTCAACACACTCCCCTGCTCAACACACTCCCCTGCTCAACACACTCCCCTGCTCAACACACTCCCCTGCTCAACACCACTCCCCTGCTCAACACACTCCCCTGCTCAACACACTCCCCTGCTCAACACACTCCCCTGCTCAACACACTCCCCTGCTCAACACACTCCCCTGCTCAACACACTCCCCTGCTCAACACACTCCCCTGCTCAACACACTCCCCTGCTCAACACACTCCCCTGCTTTGGGCAGGTAGGAGGAAGCAGCCGCTCCTTCCCACCGCGCCGCGTCCGTCCGTGACACAGATCCATCCTCCAGCGAGCGGGAGAGCGACGACACGGCATCAACCAACAGCTGAAGCAGAGTGTGAATGTTATGTCATGAGCAGGTGATCATGTCCAGAATGAGCCAACAGCTGCCTGACTCACGTCTCTGGATTTGTCTTCATAATTGACTTTTTGATGGATTCAATCTGACCCATTCCATCTGACTTAGAGGGTGACTGCCATTTTAAAAATTCAGCAAGGCCATGTAAAATTGATCACTCGTGTTTTGGTTAAATGGCAGAAGGGCAAAAGTTCTTCGCGGTTTCTTCCCTCCTTTCTCATTTGTTAAATGTTTGATGGGCTTCCATGAGATAAATGCGACTGGAAGCGGTGTGGCCGTATTGACACTGTGCATTAGCTTCAATGATTTAGAACCACGGACTCACCTAATCTCATTGGTGCGGCCCTCTCTCCCTACCTTTTGGTCAGCATGAGTAAGTGCTGTGATTTAATCTCCTGTTTGATGTTTCAGAATTGAATGCAAAACTGGACGAGCCTCCAGCCGTGGGCGCTGGCCTGAGAATGCATTCGATTTGAGTCCGTGTGTGTGTGTGTTTGTGTGTGTGTGTGTGTATGACCTTTCTCTCGGCATGTTAGTTTTATGTGTTTGCCTGAAGGAAAAAGAGGAACGTGTGTGTAATATGTGTCAGCTTCACAGAGGGAATGTTTATGTGTACAGTAGTGAAAAGATTACACTGACCTGTGGGCTCTAAGCTTTGTCATGGGGTGAGGGTTTAGGGTGTTTTCAAATGTGTTTTGTTTAAAAGGGTTTGTTTTTACAGCGAGGCTGTGTCATTTCGAGGCAGGGTTATGTCGGTGAGTGCAGCCTTCTCTGGATGGGATCCTCAGCCAGAGGAAGCATGTGCAGCCAAGTGTGGTCACGGTCACATTATGTCTCCCTGACCGCAGAGAGTCAGGGTCGTGATTCACAAATACTTCCTGTGTTGGCGAGGTCAGAGTGCTCCGCTGGAACACCTCTCCCGCCCCAGAGACACAGGGTCATGAGGACAACGGGAGGACAAAACAATCTCCCTATGTTCATCTCCCCAATAACCGCAACAAAACCAAAGTCTTTGTCAGAAAAATAGAAAAGAAGAAAGTAATTGAAGGAACGGGGGAGGGACGAAGTAAGGAGGGGAAGACGAAGAAAGAAGAAGAAGGCGGGATTGAAGAAGAAAATAACGAAGTAAGGAACGAAAGTCAGGAAAGAAGAAGAAGGAGGAGAAGCAGAAAGAAGAAGAAGGAGGAAGAAGAAAGAAGAAAGAAGAAAGAGAAAGGCGGAAGAAGAAGAAGAAAGAGGAAGAAGAAGAGGAGAAGAGAAGAGAAGAAGAAGGGGGGGGGGCAGGTCATACGAAGAAGAAATACGTGAATATGTTGATGATGACAAGGTAGGAAAGAAATACAGGAATAATGATAATAATAAGGATTATTAAGAAGAGCAAAAGAATAACTACTGAGACATCCTACTTTTTGCTCCTCCCCTACTTGCCTTTGCTTTCTCCTCCTCCATCCTCCCTCCTGCTAATCCTCTGCTACTCCCAAGCACATTAAAGAAACTGATCAAAAGAAGAAGACAGCGCTAAGGGCGCAGGAGAAGAAGAAAGAAAAGAAGAAGAAGAAGGAAAAGGGGGAAAGAAGACTTGAAGAAGGAATTCGGATGGGAGCATGAGAAGAAGAAATAGAAATGAAGGGGCCCGGCAGGAAAAGGAAGAAAGAAAATAAGGGAGACAGAAAGAAGGCAGGCGACGAAGAATCTGAAAGAGAAGGAGACAAGAAAGCCTGGATGAACCGAAATTAAGAAGACAGAAGCATGATTCTACGAATAATAATTAATAATCTTCCTACTGCCAGCAGCGTACTGATCGACCTAATACCAGCTCAATCATAATGAGACTTCCTACTAACTTGCTCCTACTGCTCCTCCTCCTCCATCCTCCTCCTGCTCCTCCTCCTCCATCCTCCTCCTGCTCCTCCTCCTCCATCCTCCTCTTCCTCCTCCATCTCCATCTTCCTCCTGCTTCTCCTCCTTCTCCCTCCCTCTTACTACCCCTCCTCCTCCTCCTTCTCTCTCAGTCTCCTCCTACTTCTCCTTGTGCTGCCTCCCTGAGAGAGTTGGCTTCCCTGACCCACACGGGACCTCCCTCCACCTTGCCCTTTGACCCCACAGAGAGAGAGACTCACTTGGAGAACAAACGCACCAACAGTGCTCTAGTGCGTAAAAAGTTTGGAAGCATTAGAGGAAATGACTGTGTGGTCTCAACAGATTGAGTGTGTGGTCTCAACAGTTTTCCTTTTCAACAACTTGACTTATACAAATCGAGGCTTTGGCACTCTGCAAGGAACAAATCAAGTAACATCTAATCTATCCATCGTTTTAATTTCATGGATTTTTGGGCAGTTTTATTGTTTTTATTAACAGTAGAAGTAAGCTTTAGGTGTTACCATGGTTAGTAGATGCAGTATAGTAAATGATAACTGGCTGGCTGGCCATGGCCCTTAAATTTAACATTGAATCTAACGGTAGAATCCCAGCCATAAAGATTAACATGTTTAGCAAATTACATAATCTCTCTATAAATCTATGGAAGGTAATTTATAACTGTAATAAAATAAAATAAAAGGTTACATATTTAACTGTTGCACTATTATGCAGTCTGAATTACTGACTTAGCTGTTGTCATGCGCTAAAGCAGAGCTATCCAGAATGCTAAATATTTGAAGGGAAGTCTAATTGGAAAACTACCCACCAGATGTGGATCATTTGTATGTACAATCTGAGTTAATATGCCAGAAAGAGTATTGAGATCAGATGTGATATGAAAATATGATTAATAAGAATATAGTATTTTGAATGAAAGTGCCGACCAAAGAATAACCATGGTGGTAATGATACGAAGGAATTCTGTGGCACTACTACAATGAGCACATGTACCATGAGGAAGAGCAGTTTTACAGTGTGAACAGGGATGTCATCACTCTCCCGGGAGCACGTCTATACGTGTCATACTCACATGAAGGAGGATTTGATGGGAGATAATAGCCACTGTAGAAAGAATCATTCTAGAGAGACATCTCTATCTCGAAGCTTCCAGAGTATTCTGTCCGAAACAGACTGTTCC
The DNA here is from genome assembly GCA_903064625.1 of Mallotus villosus. Lineage (NCBI taxonomy): Eukaryota > Metazoa > Chordata > Actinopteri > Osmeriformes > Salangidae > Mallotus > Mallotus villosus. The sequence goes on along the minus strand of CAEFZP010002435.1, from coordinate 6,815 downwards.
CCTCCCCCCGGTCTCATCCAAACCAACCCAGCCCTGACACTATAGATCACACACTCAGTCGAGTCATTAGCGTCCCACACTCCCCCCAAAACCATGTCATTTTTCACTTCAGCAAATCTGAGAATTACAATTCTCAGCCCCAGCCTGGGCCAGTAATGTAATGAAAGGTGTGCGTGGGGGCCAATGGCTTTCCTATTGATCCAAAAGAATTGATTGACTAATAGAGAATCTGAGAGGGCCTTTACACCCACAATGGATGAGCCACAGGGGGTCTATTGAGTTCCGAGCGGGAGGGTTTGGAAAGGGAGTCGCTATGGAGACCCGGGGTGTTTTGGCGAGAACACTGGGGATTTGGGGGGATAAGGGAGGGGGGTGGGGGGGGTGAGGTTGGCGTGGAGACCCAGAATGTGTCCGTGTCACACAGTCCTTGACCTTGGCATCCGAGCGTTCCTCATTAACAGGTCGACTGAGTGAAGAAGCCTGAAATAGATGGTCCCTATAATGGTGCTGAGGCCTTTCAGCCTAGGGTCAAAGGTCACTGGTGAGGCTCTCTGGGGGGTGATGGGTGACCAGGTTCTGACTGGGAATGAAAAGAGAGGAAAATGTGAGTGGCTGAGTTCAAACCTCTGAGAATAGAATGAGACTGTCAACGCGTGGACCTGTTCCTCCAATCTAATAGAATCTTCACACAGACAGAACCATTTCTGTTTCTGTTTTGTGTGTGTGTGTGTGAGCATGTTCTGCAAGTGTTGTGTGAGACCCTGCCTTTTTCAATATGTCGAGTCTACTGCCATGCATGTTATAAGTAGCTGCAGTATGGCCCGTGGAAGTATAGCAGGTCCTTGCACAACCACATTGCTAGATTTATTCAAGAGCCAGTCAGTCAGGCTGAGGCGTGTGGGGGATGGGGGGGGTCCATCTGTCCCAGAGGACATCGCCCCCATGGGCCCTCCTCCGCCCGTCCCTCACACATGGCTAGCTTAGCTTCCCCAAGGAGCAGAGAGGGACGCTGCACGTGCGTAGAGGTTACACACGCTCCCCCACTCCACAGCACCCGGGCAGCTCCAGTCGCCTGGCTCGTCATGGAAAATCAGCTTTTCACAACAGAAATGGAGTCATTTCGCAAGCAATTACCTGGTGGATATTGACCAAGTCTGTCATTGAAACCTGCATTGTCGCCCAGCACACCTCCCGCTCCACAGTGAGTCTTAGCCGAGCGATCGCTCCTTCACCTGCGTCTCCCCAGGTGAGCCTGGTCAAGGATGACACCCTCACTGTGTCAGGGCTGTGTGCCATGGGGATGTACCCTCCCTGTGTCGGGCGTGTGTGCCATGGGGATGTACCCTCCCTGTGTCGGGGCTGTGTGCCATGGGGATGTACCCTCCCTGTGTCAGGGCTGTGTGCCATGGGGATGTACCCTCCCTGTGTCGGGGCTGTGTGCCATGGGGATGTACCCTCCCTGTGTCAGGGCTGTGTGCCATGGGGATGTACCCTCCCTGTGTCAGGGCTGTGTGCCATGGGGATGTACCCTCCCTGTGTCAGGGGTGTGTGCCATGGGGATGTACCCTCCCTGTGTCAGGGCTGTGTGCCATGGGGATGTACCCTCCCTGTGTCAGGGCTGTGTGCCATGGGGATGTACCCTCCCTGTGTCGGGGCTGTGTGCCATGGGGATGTACCCTCCCTGTGTCGGGCGTGTGTGCTATGGGGATGTACCCTCCCTGTGTCGGGCGTGTGTGCCATGGGGATGTACCCTCCCTGTGTCGGGGCTGTGTGCCATGGGGATGTACCCTCCCTGTGTCGGGGCTGTGTGCCATGGGGATGTACCCTCCCTGTGTCAGGGCTGTGTGCTATGGGGATGTTCCATAGAGGGGACTGGAGGGATGACACGCGCACCCAGTAATGTGTTTTGCGATGCCTTGGCTGTATGTCCGCCCCAGGCATCTAATTTCCAACCAGTCCATCACATTGGTTCAGGTCCATCCACAAGATAGATGCCTCTTGTTGGCTTTAAAATAGAATAATGTATACATTATTCATGTGGTGCCAGCCCTAGAGGTGCTCATTAAACTTTACACTGCAAATGGAGAAGACAGACTCATATTAAATGTGTCTCTCCACTCACAGATGTCCCTGCATATCGATATGTGTGAGAGAGAGAGAGAGAGAGTGAGACAGACAGAGTGTGCGGGAGAGAGACAAAGAGAGAAGGAGTGTTGGCCATGCTGCACTGCTCTCTCCCTACTTTGATTTGACAGAGCAAAGTTGACTGGTTACATGGTGCGGCGGTGGGTTCCCTCCCCACGCCCCTCTCCCTCCTCAGCAGAGCGTGCACCCTGCAGCTTGCTTTGGTGGAGCCTTAAAGAGGGGCAGAATAAAACTGCGCAATTACGTAACACTCTTCATTAAGTCTAAGCTTGTAGTTCAGATGTAACTTGTACTGCTCCAAAACAAGAAATGCATTAAAAATCTCCAAAGGAAGTATCCCGTTAAAGCAATTTCACACTGTTAAAGTGATGCCTGCTTTGACTTGATGGCAAGCACAGGATGCTGGGTTCCTAGTGTAACTCATAACTCACAGGGATTAGGAGGGAGATTTAGTGTGGGTGGTACTCTGCAGTATTAGCCCCTCCATATTGCCGCTCTAACTGCACATTCCTTATGATTAATATTGATACTTCTGTGTCTGTTTCTGCTGTCGATTCCCAGCACACAGAGCAGGAAGCCTGACTTGGCCTGACGTCTCAATGAGCCTGATGTGGCTGGGTGGGGAGGGGGGGGTGGGGGGGTGGGGCAGAGGGAACCTCACTTCTGATGGGAAACATCAAACGGCGGGGGCGCCGGGGATGAACTTCCGTGAACTCCACGCCCCAGCGGGGTATCCGTTTCTGGGTAATTAAAAATGCATTTATAAGCCGCGGCGCCCCATGGCTGCAGAGCGTTTGAAGTGCTACTGTACAATGCCGAGTGTCATATTTCACAGATGCTCATCTTCTCGAGTTGTCTCCCAGTCTCCTGTCTCTGGAATTTTCCGCCACTTTTTCGGGGGGCACTCCGCCGTGGCGTTCATGCCGCTACACCTGGCGCGCGTGTGGCTCCGACAGCTGCCGCAGAAAGGTACAGTACAGGAGGACTGGGCTCAGCACTGTGAAAGGAAACGCTGCTGCCCTGTCATGTGGGAAAAGCTCCATTCTCACACACACAGGAGGTGAGTCACTCGGCTACATTTAGGAGGGAGCTCCTTTATTTGACACCTTAGATACAGCCCTGTTGTTGGTGATAGGTCGGGCCCGTGTTTTAGAGGGCAGATAAAGCCTATATCATCCTTGTTTGATACCACCAGTAGTTAGTCACCAGCTCTCTGGGAACCACTTCACAGCTCAGAGTACAGGACAAGCTGATATCATGAGAAGCAGAGGCTCCCGCTCAACTTGTCGTTCCCTTCTGGAGCCGAGTGGAAGTGACGCGCCCGCTCCCTCCCTCCCGCTCTGTCACAGTCACAGGCGGACAACTTGATATGCTGCCTTTTGTCTGCTCCCGCTCTCGGTTCTCCCACTGCTACGGAGGCTGCCCCGGACCTGATAAATGCTGAGGCTGTGTTTGCCGTCCAGGTGCGCCGGTATGCTGGCGCAGAGCCATGCTGAATGAGAGGAGACTAAACACCAGGGGGAGTGATGAAAGAGAGCACTCACAGCATGAAACATGAGCCTCGGCATGCTGGCGGTGGGAAAGGAACGGCCAGAGAGGAGAGAAGGAGAGACACGGAGAGAGAGAGAGGACAGAGGGAGAGAGGGGGGGGCGGGAGAGGAGGAGTGATGAAGCGAGGGAGGGAGGGAAGGGAGGGGAGAGGAGGAGGGAGGGAGGGAGGGAGGGAGGGAGGCGAGAAAGAGGGAGGGAGGGAGGGAGGGGAGAGAAAGAGGGAGGGAGGGAGGGCATCACACACAAACATAAGAAAGCTCACCTGGGGACATTTCTACAGCTAATACACACACACGTGTAGCATGCATGCAAGGTCGGCTAGTGGGTAAAACAGGAAGTTATATATTCTCCTTTGTGGTCATTAGATTGTTGTGGTGAGCAGAATGCCAGCACACATGCCAAGTTCTAACCGTATTGGCACAATGCTGTAACTCTAGTCTCTTTAGCCTCTGGTCCAGGCTGTTCCTGAAACAGCATGATGAAATGCCTGAAAGTCTTTGTTTTATAGATTTCTCCTCAGCCAGCTTCGGTGTGTGAACCAGCCCAGGGTATGGATGTTGTAAGTGTCTTAAGTGTGTGTGTGTGTTGGTGGGGGCTATGTGTGTGTGTGTGCAGAGGCTGGAGTGTGTATGTTGGGTGTGTGCAAGGTGTGTGTGTAGGGTGGCGTGTGTGTGGGGTGGGCTGTGTAAGGCGTGTGTGGGCTGAGCATGGGGAGGGACGGAGCGAGCGAGCGAGTCTGAATATCGGCCCTCGCCGAGCTGACAGAATGACCTTTCTCTCTGTCATTAGAGGAGATGGCGCTGGAGTGTTCTTTGCTGGGAGAGAACATGTCTGGCCCGGGGGGGAGGGGGGCAGAGGGGGGCTAGGGGGGGCTCCTACAGAGCACTGGCCTTATTACAGGTGTGAGAGCTCCTCCATCCATCACCTCTGCAGGGGGCCAGCAGGCGGAGTGGGCCCCACGCAGACACACAGACCCAGGGTGCCCAAGCAGCCAAATCCATCACGTTATCCTCCATGACCTTTCACTACGCTCTCACCTACTTAGGCTCTACTTTGTGCCAAACTCTTATGCTGGACTTGGAGAGGGTGAATGTGCCGGCACATGTCGTAATGTGCCTTGACGTGAGTGCTCCGTAAGGCTCCCTGTACGGACGTCCTTGATTACCTCATGCTAATAGCCATTTGATGGTTATCTGCATGAGTAAATCATTGTATATGAATTTCCAGTTGTCTTTGAAGGGCTTGTGGTGTGGTGTGTGTTCAATAGAGAGCACTCTTATGGTACTCTAATTACTGATGGAAGATAATACTGAATATATACCGTATGTATCTGTTAAAGCTGAAATGTCAAATGTACAGGGAATGTGCTGGAAAAATACTGCAACAGAAATAGATCTCTCTGTAATTACTCTCAGCTTGACAAGATCAGCCGAGAACATTCTTTAATATTCCCTGTGTTAATTACTTACTAGATGCTGAATTGAAACAATTTTCCTTGCTGCGACCCCATAGAAAGACAGGATGTCATCAACAGAGATAAAAGGGGGGTAAATGGTGGAGGGATGGGGAGGGGTGGCAGGTGAGGAGACGGGGGGGGGGCTGAGGAGTGAGGCAGCAGGCGAGAAGAGAGAGAGGGGTGAGGTTAGGAGAAAGAGAGAGAGAGAGAGAGAGAGAGAGAGGCGATGGAGTGAGGCAGCAGGTGGGGACAGAGGGAGAGAGAGAGAGAGGGTGGAGAGAGAGGTGGCAGGTGAGGAGAGAAGGAGAGAGAGGCAGCCATGTAAACAAGTGTGGTCCTGTGGGGCCAGGTCAGAGGAGTGACGGTCTCAGCCTCGCTGGCCAACATCTGCTGCCTAATGAGGGTGTAATCCTCAGAGCCCCTGGAGCAGGGCTGCTCTCCCCCTGAGCAGCCAGACCCAACAAGCATGCATTCAGCCGGCAAGCCATCCTGACCCACCGCAAGGCAGGCAGAGCAGACAGCTTGTCAGCCAACCGCAAGGCAGGCAGGCTGGCAGGCAGACAGGTGGCAGAGAGACAGACAGCAGACAGACAGACAGACAGACAGACAGACAGACAGACAGACAGACAGACAGACAGACAGACAGACAGACAGACAGACAGACAGACAGACAGACAGACAGACAGACAGACAGACAGACAGACAGACAGACAGACAGTGAGGCCCTGAAACAGGCGCCTTTCCCTGGATTTGTTCGTTTGGATGATGACAGCTGAACAAACACACAACTGACCTGCCACTTGGTGGCCTCGTGCTTCTTGTTTACCAAGTCCATCCCTCTATAAGGGCATGCCCGTTTGATGAAGAAGCCAATAAATCAATGCAGTTGTCCATCCGTTCATTTTTGTCTCGACCTGCGCCAATTCTCACCAGATTTTGACTAAATAGCTGAACTAGGCCATTTGGCAGGGGGATCGATCTCATAGTAATTGGGAATCTAGCTCACTATTCAGAATAGATCCACCTGGGGAATTCTGCTTATCGTTAAGGCTAGTAAAGAATACCGAACCGCCGGCAAAGTTTCCCATAAGTTGGATGCACAGGGAATAGTTTCCAGCACGCCTGGTGAGTGCTGTAATTGTACACAGTGGCTTCTGCCCTGCGATCGATCAGCTGTTGATCTATCCTCTTCCAACCTTCCAGTTGATATCCGCTCCTAGTACCGCTGAGGGGAGAGCAGTAATGAATGCAGGAAGGCCAGACCAGCCCTGTTACATCTCCCAGTAATGAATGGGCAGAAACAATCTCTAATCCCCCATAAAGTCCTGCCGATCGATTAGAGCCCCTGTTTTAATGTGGAGAGATAGACAGCCAGAAGTGAGGACACATCTCCAGTGCCCATTACCAACCTCCCAATGTCTCACACACACACAGACACACACACACACAACGCAAACACACGCATGCAGCAGACGAGACTTTTAATGGAGTTAAAGTTTGGAGATGGACACATGGAAATACACACAAATAGATACAAATCTAGGCGAGCCAGGAGACTGGTGACTGGAGTCTGGAGGTGGAGAGAAGTCAATGACATAAGTAACTTCAAATGTGAGTGAGGTGGTCTTGGAAACAACCAGACTGCAGAGACTGTGTGCTTAGT
>CAEFZP010002434.1:5000-52020 GCA_903064625.1 Mallotus villosus | reverse complement strand
GGAGAGGATGGAGAGAGAGGGGGGAGGGAGAGAAGGAGAGGAAGGAGAGAGAGATGGAGAGAGGGGGGGAAAGGCTGCTGATGAAAGAAGATTTTTTAAAGCGATCAGGAGGGGAAAATTGTTCGATGCAGCGTGAGTGTGAGATGGAGAGAGACATAGGTAGAGGAGAGAGAGAGAGGAGAAGAGAGAGGAGAGAGAGGAGAGAGAGAGGGAGGAGAGGGAGAGAGAGGGGAGAGAGGGAGAGAGAGAGAGAGAGAGGGAGAGAGAGGCGGGTAGAGAGAGAGGGAGGGAGAGGAGTAGAGGGTAGAGAGAGAGGGAGAGAGAGGCGGGGTAGAGAGAGAGGGAGAGAGGAGGCGGGTTCGAGAGTAGAGAGGAGAGGGAGAGAGAGAGAGGCGGGTGTAGAGAGAGAGGGAGAGAGAGGCGGGTAGTAGAAGAGGCGGGTAGAGAGAGAGAGAGAGAGAGAGAGAGAGAGAGATGGGTAGAGAGAGACAGAGAGAGGAAGAGAGAGAGAGGGAGGAGAGACACGGGTTTAGAGAGAGACACGGGTAGAGAGAGAGACAGAGAGAGAGAGAGGGAGAGAGAGTGATACAGAGAGTTAGTAGGGAAAGAAGTGTGTGTTCCTACCAAGTATCCACCCCCAGCAGCAGCACAGCAGAGGTCATGTTCTGAACGTGAGAGAGCGTACGACCCTCTCACACCCCAACGAGCGTACGACCCTCTCACACCCCAGACGAGCGTACGACCCTCTCACACCCCAACGAGCGTACGACCCTCTCAACACCCAACGAGCGTACGACCCTCTCACACCCCAACGAGCGTACGACCCTCTCACACCCCAACGAGCGTACGACCCTCTCACACCCCAACGAGCGTACGACCCTCTCACACCCCAACGAGCGTACGACCCTCTCACACCCCAACGAGCGTACGACCCTCTCACACACCCCAACGAGCACGCTGACAGGATTGGAATCGGCGGCGGGGTTGCAGAGGGATGGGCGGTGCCGTGAGCTGATTGGTCGGTATTGAGTGCGAGGACCCTGTATGGATCTCCTGCACGCAATGTTCCTGAGGCGTTGGCCAATCAGGCGTTGGCCAATCAGGGCCCAGATATGGGGCAGCAGGGTTGTTGAGGCGTTGGCCAATCAGGGCCCAGATCTGGGGCAGCAGGGTTGTGTACTTGTTGACTCCCTACCAGTAGGGGAGAGAGGTTAGAAAACAGTAAACACAACATGTGTCTGAACTTCCTGTTATAGAACGTGTGTATGTGAACACGTTTCCCGTTATTGAAAGTGTTTGTGAACAAGCTTCCTGTTCTAGAACGTGTATCTGACCGGGGGTTCCTGTTCTAGAACGTGTATCTGACCAGGGTTCCTGTTCTAGAAGCTGTATCTGACCAGGGTTCCTGTTCTAGAACGTGTATCTGACCAGGGTTCCTGTTCTAGAACGTGTATCTGACCAGGGTTCCTGTTCTAGAAGCTGTATCTGACCAGGGTTCCTGTTCTAGAACGTGTATCTGACCAGGATTCCTGTTCTAGAAGCTGTATCTGAGCAGGGTTCCTGTTCTAGAACGTGTATCTGACCAGGGTTCCTGTTCTAAAACGTGTATCTGACCAGGGTTCCTGTTCTAAAACGTGTATCTGACCAGGGTTCCTGTTCTAGAAGCTGTATCTGACCAGGGTTCCTGTTCTAAAACGTGTATCTGACCAGTGTTCCTGTGGTTCCTCTGCCCTCAGGTGTTCAACACCTACTGCAACGAGGACTACGACCGCAGGAACGAGGATGTGGACCCCGTGGCGTCCTCGGCGGAGTACGAGCTGGAGAAGAGGGTGGAGAAGCTGGAGCTGTTCCCCGTGGAGCTGGAGAAAGGTGGGCGGAGGAGCCGCCATGGCAACGCCGCCATTGCAACGCCGCCATGGCAACGCCCAATCAATAAAACAATAAATCAAACTTTATTTATACAGCGCGTTTAATACCAGGAGACAACACAATGCTCTTCACGGAGTGGGAAAGGGGTGGGTGACCAACATTTATGTTTGACACACATTTTCCAGAAGGACGCAAAAACAGTCACAAGCGATGTCACAGATACGCCCTTAGAACTGCACCTAAACCCACCTAACCTCTAACCACTAAGCTACACCACCCTTACTCCACTTACTAGTGAGTAGCGAGCTGCTAGTGCCTAGCTCTCCTGAGAGCTGTACACAGGACGCTCCAGGATCCCCCCCCCACATCGCAGGCCTTCTGCACATCACATCGCAGGGCTTCTGGCCTCTTACGTAATCCCAGAGTGGCTCCTGGATTATTGGTGTGGAGCGGAGAGAGGTGTTATAATCCCAGGGAGGCTCCCCAGGACATGTTTTTGTCCAGCCCTGCAGATCGATCTCTGGGTCCATTCATGAATCAATGAGCTCCATCCGGCCGTAACCTGCCCACCCTGGTACCAGAGCCTCACCGCTCATGTGGGAGGTTAACATGGGTATTATTGATGGAAATGTTCACACACTCACCCTGATACACGCACACACACACATCCTGACTGTTGTGTATGTACGTGTGTGTGTGTGTGCAGACGAAGACGGCCTTGGGATCAGCATCATAGGGATGGGTGTGGGAGCTGACGCAGGGCTGGAGAAACTCGGCATCTTCGTCAAAACGGTCATCGAGGGAGGAGCAGCCGAGAGAGACGACAGGTAAACACACACACACACACACACTGTCTCACACACACACACTGTCTCACACACACACACTCCACACACACACTCCACACACACACACACACACTGTCTCACACACACACTCCACACACACACACACTGTCTCACACACACACTCCACACACACACACACACTGTCTCACACACACACAGTCTCACACACACACTCCACACACACACACACTGTCTCACACACACACACAGTCTCACACACACACAGTCTCACACACACACTGTCTCACACACACACTCCATACACACACACACTGTCTCACACACACACAGTCTCACACACACTCCATACACACACACACTGTCTCACACACACACAGTCTCACACACACACTCCATACACACACACACTGTCTCACACACACACACAGTCCATATACTATCACAAGTACACACATCCCTATTATCTCATGCACACAATCTCTCTCTCACACACTCACAGACATTCTCTCTCTCTGTCACACATGCACACTCTGTCTCACAGCTCTCTGCGTGCTCCTGATGAGGTGAGAGATTAATCAGCAGGGGTGCTGGATTATAATAGGAGGGAGGCGGGGCTAGAGGGGAGGTGTGGCTGGAGGGAGGCGGGGCCTGGAGGGAGGTGGGGCCTAGAGGGAGGCGGGGCTAGGGGGTCTGGAGGATCACTGGCCTGTATAAACCTGTTCTACATCATCACACGGATGCAGGTTCAGAAACCTGTAGGAAGGAAGGCTCATGTGCTCATGTTTCACCCAGAGGAGAGATATGATCCCGTGAGATCTCCGGCCTGTGTGTGTGTGTGTGTGTGTGTGTGTGAGAGTATGAGTGTGTGTGTGTATGAGTAAGTGAGTCGTGTGTGAGTGTGTTCGTGTTTCCGAGTCTGCGGTATCATAATTCACACTGTCAAGTCTGAAGAGATAACATGAACTATCTGCTCCAGTCATCAAACAGCAGTCAGACGGCTAACATCCACCCCGCTGTGTTGATATGAACTCCACCCCCGACTTCTGCTGTTATTATGGGATGTCCGCTTCCCCCATCAGAGCTCCAGCCGGCCTCCCTCTGCAGGATGTGGGCGTTGTCTTGGCGATGGTATTGTGTTGCCGTGGCGAGGCGATGCTTGCCCTCAGGTGTGGAGATGTGGGTGGGAGCGACGCTCGCGGCCCAGAATGCAATTTCCTCCCATCATTAGGTCTCTGGCCCGGCGCTGAGCTGGGATTAATGGTCTGCTGGACAGACAGGTGTGAGTGTGTGTGAGTGTGTGAGTGTGTGGTGAGTGTGTGAGTGTGTGAGTGTGTGAGTGTGTGTGTGTGACTGTGTGAGAGAGTGCTGTGCCTCTCTGTATGACAGTGTGTGTCAGGAAGAGACAGACAAAGAAGGAGCAGGATAGACTCCTGAAGGTCACACAGAGAGGGAGGGAGGGATAGAAAGAGGGAGGAGGGAGGGAGGGAAAAGGGGGGGTGGTAGAGAGGGAGAGGGAGAGATAGATAGAGAGACAGACAGAGATACAGGGAACATCCCCTGCTCTGTCCTGAGGAGGACATGGATGGAAGAACCCTAACCCAGTCAGAGAGCAGGCTAGATCTAGGTCTGGGAAACCAAGACCAGTGAAGAAGATTTGATTAGATGGTTACTTTGCGATTTGGCTAGTAAATACAGACTGTTCCTTGACTTGGCAGGGTATAGGAGAACAGGTGTGTGTGTGTGTGCAGGTGTACTGTAGTGTAGAAGCAGTGGGTACATCTGTCTTTAATGGCAGGTGATATTGAACGTCTCTGGGCGTTAGAGTCTGACCTCATTTCCTCTGCAGAGGGGTGCTGGCCTCACATCCTGTCCTCTCCTCTTCACATCCACTTTGTGTGTCTCATCATTAATAAAGCCAGTCTGATCTGAACCTGTGGGATATCCACACACTATCAAAGCCTCCTGTGCAGTCTGGTTGAGATGGTGAATATGGTTCTGTACGCTGATGACCTACTGATGACCTGCTGTGTTTCAGGATCAAGGTGAACGACCAGATCGTGGAGGTGGACGGCACCAGCCTCGTAGGTGTCACCCAGAGCTTCGCTGCCTCCGTGTTGAGGAACACTCAGGGCGTGGTCAGGTAAGGACCACAACCTCATCCACGACCATGAACCACAACCTCATCCACGACCATGAACAAAACAACAAACACTTTTCCAATCTGTAATCCAACCTCTGGGTCATTTGTGGACCTGTCACTCTGGACTGTTTTAGCTTGCTAAACTGAAGATCATGTGTGTTCCAGCAGTGGAGGGAGGCGGGGCTAGGCGGGCCTGGAGGGGGCGGGGCTAGGGGGGCCTGGAGGGGGCGGGGTCTGGAGGATCACTGGCCTGTATAAACCTGTTCTACATCATCACACTGATACAGGTTCAGAAACCTGTAGGAAGGAAGGCTCATGTGCTCATGTTTCACCCAGAGAGATATGATCCCGTGAGATCTCCGTGTTCACGCCTGTGCACTTCTCTGGTTACCGAGCGTGCTAGCTAGCTAGCTGCTAGCAGCGTGAGCACTTCTCCGCTAGCTGGGTGAGCTGCACAGAGATAGCATGGCCAGGCAGCCACACACACCCTGCACATGACCTCATTTCCTGCAGCCACACACGAGCTGCACACGTCCTCATTGAGAGACGGCAAAGGACAATGTTTCATACACACACACACTGCTTCAGTCTTCTCCTATCTCTCACACACACACACACACACACACACACACACACACTAGATATAAACAAAGAATACACACACTGACTGGACAAAAAAAAACTGCAAATCACAAGACTTTACTGCACCCCACTCCCCCACTCCCTCCCCCCCTCCTTCCCTCTCTCTTATTTCCCTCTCTCCACCTCCCTTTCTCCCACCCTCTCTCTCCGTATCTCTGTCAATATGTCTCTTAGTTCTATTGCTTCTGTCTGAGTTAGTAAGACAGGTCTGATGTTTCGATCGATGTTTCAGATACAGTTGTACTTCACCTCAAGTCTCTTCTGGCCAGTGTGACAGTGTGGTCACACACAGACAGAACACTGGCGCAATGTGATATCTGTGTTTGGGCGGGGTGTGTGTGTGATATCTGTTAAGCAGGGGGAGTGTGTGTGTGTGTGTTCTTGGGATGAAAGCCCCAGAGGACAGTTGTTGTCAAACAACATGGCGGCATGTTGGCCCATGAACAGATGCTGTCACTTCCTTCAGACGCTCGGTGCGGGACAGATCGGGAGGGAGAGGACGGGCCAGCTGGTGGGTTTAGAGGGACGGCTTCTCCTTTCTCTTCTCTTCTACTCAGACCTTCTCAAATCTCCTCTTAATCCAGTCATAGTGTGGCTTTGATGAGCTCACAGAAGTCTGGAGAATCTGAGCCCAGCCATGGACTGGCTGTGTGTGTGTGTGTGTGTGTGTGTGTGTGTCTGTGTGTGTCTGTGTGTGTGTGTGTGTGTGTGTGTCTGTGTGTGTGTGTGTGTGTGTGTGTGTGTGTGTGTGTGTGTGTGTGTGTGTGTGGTGTGTGTGTGTGTGTGTGTGCATCCCTCCCCCCCAGTGAGAAGCCAGTGCAGATCCCCTCCTGCCTGTTGGTAGAGGGTTATTTCCAGGTCAGCTCCTCCTTGCTGTACCCAACTGTGTGTGTGAGAGAGAGAGATAGAGAGAGAGTGTGTGAGAGAGAGAGAGAGAGAGAGTGTGTGTGTGAGAGAGAGGGAGAGAGAGAGAGAGAGTGTGTGTGTGAGTGAGACAGAGGGAGAGAGAGAGTGAGAGGGAGAGAGTGTGTATGATGGGCTGTCATCCCCTTGTTTCTTCAGATGTAGATCAGAGAGAATGTGGGGCGGAATGGCAGCTTATCATTATCAATCCTGTCTGCGTGGCCTCCAGTGTGGGGGCGTGGCCTCCAGTGTGGGGGGCGTGGCCTCCAGTGTGGAGGCGTGGCCTCCAGTGTGGGGGCGTGGCCTCCAGCGTGGGGGTGTGGCCTCCAGTGTGGGAGGCAGGGCCTCCAGTGTAGGGGCGTGGTCTCCAGTACGGGGGCGTGACCTCCATACTAATTGGACTACAGAAGAGATGTTTCCTATGTTATGGATGTGGGGAGGAAGTATTGTCCAGACAGAATATGTTTTGGTTGGTCATAAAACATCCTTTTTCATTTGCCTAGTGTAGAGCAGGTTACAGCATGGCAGGGGGTCAGATGGCTGAGTGGTTAGGGAGTCGGGCTATTAATCAGAAGGTTGTTGGTTAGATTCCCGGCCGTGGCAAATGACGTTGTGTCCTTGGGCAAGGCACTTCACCCTACTTGCTTCGGACAGAATGTCCCTGTACTTACTTTAAATTACTAAATGTAGAGCAGGGGTAGCGCAGGGTAACACAGGGCAGCGCAGGGCAGCGCAGGGCAGCGCAGGGTAACACAGGGCAGCGCAGGGCAGCGCAGGGTAACACAGGGCAGCGCAGGGTAACACAGGGCAGCGCAGGGTAACACAGGGCAGGGTAACGCAGGGTAACACAGGGCAGCGCAGGGTAGCACAGGGCAGCGCAGGGCAGCGCAGGGCAGCGCAGGGTAACACAGGGCAGCGCAGGGCAGCGCAGGGTAACACAGGGCAGCGCAGGGCAGCGCAGGGTAACACAGGGCAGCGCAGGGTGACTCGGGGTAGCGCAGGGCATCGCAGGGCAGCGCAGGGTAACACAGGGCAGCGCAGGGCAGCGCAGGGTAACACAGGGCAGCGCAGGGTAGCGCAGGGTTAGCGCAGGGTAGCGCAGGGTAACACAGGGTAACACAGGGCAGCGCAGGGTAACACAGGGCAGCGCAGGGTAGCGCAGGGGTAGCGCAGGGTAACACAGGGTTAGCGCAGGGTAACACAGGGCAGCGCAGGTTAGCGCAGGGTAACACAGGGCAGTGCAGGGCAGCGCAGGGTAACACAGGGCAGCGCAGGGTAACACAGGGGCAGCGCAGGTTAGCGCAGGGCAGCGCAGGGTAACACAGGTGTTAGCGCAGGGTAAACACAGGGCAGCGCAGGGTAGCGCAGGGTAGCGCAGGGTAACACAGGGCAGCGCAGGGTAACACAGGGCAGCGCAGGGTAGCGCAGGGCAGCGCAGGGTAACGCAGGGTTAGCGCAGGGTAACACAGGGTAGCGCAGGGTAACACAGGGCAGCGCAGGGTAGCGCAGGGTAACACAGGGCAGCGCAGGGTAGCGCAGGGTAACACAGGGCAGCGCAGGGTAGCGCAGGGTAACACAGGGCAGCGCAGGGTAGCGCAGGGTAGCGCAGGGGTTTAGCGCAGGGTAACACAGGGCAGCGCAGGGTAGCGCAGGGCAGCGCAGGGTAACACAGGGTGTAGCGCAGGGTAGCGCAGGGCAGCGCAGGGTAACACAGGGTAGCGCAGGGTAGCGCAGGGCAGCGCAGGGTAACACAGGGTAGCGCAGGGTAGCGCAGGGTAACACAGGGTAGCGCAGGGTAGCGCAGGGTAGCGCAGGGTAACACAGGGCAGCGCAGGGTAACACAGGGCAGCGCAGGGTAACACAGGGCAGCGCAGGGTAACACAGGGCAGCGCAGGGTAACACAGGGCAGCGCAGGGTAACACAGGGTAGCGCAGGGTAGCGCAGGGTAGCGCAGGGTAACACAGGGCAGCGCAGGGTAACACAGGGCAGCGCAGGGTAACACAGGGCAGCGCAGGGTAACACAGGGCAGCGCAGGGTAACACAGGGCAGCGCAGGGTAACACAGGGCAGCGCAGGGTAACACAGGGTAGCGCAGGGGTAGCGCAGGGTAGCGCAGGGTAACACAGGGCAGCGCAGGGTAACACAGGGCAGCGCAGGGTAACACAGGGCAGCGCAGGGTAACACAGGGCAGCGCAGGGTAACACAGGGCAGCGCAGGGTAACGCAGGGTAGCGCAGGGTAGCGCAGGGTAGCGCAGGGTAACACAGGGCAGCGCAGGGTAACACAGGGCAGCGCAGGGGTAACACAGGGCAGCGCAGGGTAACACAGGGCAGCGCAGGGTAACACAGGGCAGCGCAGTGGTAACACAGGGCAGCGCAGGGTAACACAGGGCAGCGCAGGGTAACACAGGGCAGCGCAGGGTAACACAGGGCAGCGCAGGGCAGGCCAGGGCAGCGCAGGGTAACACAGGGCAGCGCAGGGTAACACAGGGCAGCGCAGGGTAACACAGGGCAGCGCTGGGTAACACAGGGCAGCGCAGGGTAACACAGGGCAGCGCAGGGTAACACAGGGCAGCGCAGGGTAACACAGGGCAGCGCTGGGTAACACAGGGCAGCGCAGGGTAACACAGGGCAGCGCTGGGTAACACAGGGCAGCGCAGGGTAACACAGGGCAGCGCTGGGTAACACAGGGCAGCGCAGGGTAACACAGGGCAGCGCTGGGTGACTCGGGGGTCAGAGTGACACTGCCACTGCAGGCCAGACAGTCCGGGTGCCTGATGTGCACATTCCTGTGACTCTGGGACACGGTGACACATCACTGTGTCAACACTGAGAGTCCTGGCACACACACACACTCAAACTGAGAGTCCTGGCACACACACACACTCAAATAGGATTACACACACACACTTTTACATAAATATACAGTACACACACAAACAGGATTACACACCAACATACTTTTATAGGAACCTACAGTCTCACACACACACACACACACACACACACACACACACACACACACACGCACATGCAAACTTAAATAGGATTACACACACACACACTTTTACACAAGTACACACACTCTCAAAACACAGTAAATCTGATCCTGCTGTTGAATGAGTGCTGGTGAGTGGATCACTCTGCCCTTCTGCTCTGATTGGCTGCTGCTGTGTGTGCAGGTTTGTGATTGGGCGAGAGCGTCCGGGGCAGGTGAGCGAGGTGGCGTCTCTGATCCAGCAGACTCTGGAGCAGGAGAAGAAGCAGAGAGAGGCACTGGAGCTGCAGTATGCCCAATACGACGCAGACGACGACGAGGTACTGGGAGTGTGTGTGTGTGTGTGTGACTGTGTGACTGTGTGTGTGGACTGTGTGTGAGTGTGTGTGTGTGACTGTGTGTGACTGTGTGTGTGTGAGTGTGTGACTGTGTGTGACTGTGTGTGTCTGTGTGTGACTGTGTGTGACTGTGTGTGACTGTGTGTGTGTGTGACTGTGTCTGTGACTGTGTGACTGTGACTGTGTGTGTGACTGTGTGTGTGTCTGTGTGTGACTGTGTGTGTGTGTGTGTTTCTGTCTGTGTGTGTGACTGTGTGTGACTGTGTGTGTGTGTGTGTGTGTGACTGTGTGTGACTGTGTGTGACTGTGTGTGTGTGTGACTGTGTCTGTGACTGTGTGACTGTGACTGTGTGTGTGACTGTGTGTGTGTCTGTGTGTGACTGTGTGTGTGTGTGTGTGTGTGTTTGTGACTGTGTGTGTGGTGTGTGTGGTGTGTGTGTGTGTGTGTGTGACTGTGTGTCTGTGTGTGTGACTGTGTGACGGTGTGTGACTGTGTGTGTGACTGTGTGTGACTGTGTGTGACTGTGTGACTGAAGATCATCTAGACGATTATGAAAACACTTGCCATGATCTACAGCGCAATAAAATATCTCATTAATATGAATGTAGCTATGAATATTTAAGGATTTAACTCCACTGAGTTTCGGCGTCGCAGCGAACATGTGTAGAGTTCCAACACGACACACGTCATGATGTCATACATGATGTCATACTTCCTTTTATCATGCGACGACGCAACAATAACATCACAATTATGGTAGTTCTTGTATGTCCCTCTAAACACACACGCACACACACACAGACAGGACTGCAGGTGTGTGAGGTAGTTCCTGTAGCAGTGTACCAGTCCAGCAGTAGCCTCTCCCTCCTGTACCAGTGTACCAGTCCAGTAGTAGCCTCTCCCTCCTGTACCAGTCCAGCAGTAGCCTCTCCCTCATGTACCAGTCCAGCAGTAGCCTCTCCCTCCTGTACCAGTCCAGCAGTAGCCTCTCCCTCATGTACCAGTCCAGCAGTAGCCTCTCCCTCCTGTACCAGTGTACCAGTCCAGCAGTAGCCTCTCCCTCCTGTACAAGTCCAGCAGTAGCCTCTCCCTCCTGTACAAGTCCAGCAGTAGCCTCTCCCTCCTGTACAAGTCCAGCAGTAGCCTCTCCCTCCTGTACCAGTCCAGCAGTAGCCTCTCCCTCCTGTACCAGTGTACCAGTCCAGCAGTAGCCTCTCCCTCCTGCCAGAGGGCCAGAGATGAAGACATGCCTGCTGAACGGGCGTCTCTGCTGGGCCAAGGCAGCCGGATATTTACAGTGTTGGCTGAGAGAAAGCTTAGTCTGGAGGATTAGCGGGAGGCACCCGTTAAAGTGATGAAGACTTTCTCATGATCCGATGCAGCGTTGGAGAGAGCAAGAAGGAGAGGTGACTCATGGGGCGTGGAGACAGGGGAGGAGGTGGAGGAGGTGGAGGAGGTGGAGGAGGTGGAGGAGCTGGAGGAGGTGGAGTAGGGGGAGACAGGGGAGGAGGTGGAGGAGGAACACAAGGGATGGTTTAAGAACGGGACCACAGTGTGAATATGATGTGAGAGAGGCTGGATCTCTGATTCCTTGTGTGTGTGTGTGTGTGTGTGTGTGTGTGTGGGTGTGTGTGTGTGTGTGTGTGTGTGTGTGGTGTGTGTGTAGACAGGGGAGTACGCCACTGATGAGGAGGAGGAGGTGGGGCCTGCCTCCACGGGGGGCGGGGGAGAGAAGAGCATCGAGGTCTTCGATTTGCCGGAGTCCGATGACATCATTTCCCCCTCCGAGCTGGATGCCACCAAACTGTACCAGAAGTTCCGAGAGGTTCACATCTAGTTATTTTTTTCTGCTGTCTTTCTCTCTCTCTCCCTCCCTCCCTTCTCTCATCTCTCTCTCTCTATCTCTCTCTCTCCCCTACTACTCTATCTCTCTCTATCTACCCCTTCTCTCTCTCTCTCTCTCTCCCTGTCTTTCCCTCTCCTCTCTTCCCTGGGAGAGTGTGTACAGTAGGGTGACAGAGTGTGTGTGATGGTCGTGGTGTCTGGGCAGGGCTCTCTGCTGGGCTGGAAGCCAGTGCGTGCAGCGCAGTGAAGCGACATGTCATTCTGACCCTCCTCTTCCCCTCTCCTCTCCTCTCCTCTTCCCCCTCTCCTCTCCTCTCCTCTACTCTCCTCTTCCCCCTCTACTCTACTCTCCTCTCCACACAGCTCCAGTTAAAACACACAGTTACGGAGGCTGAGATTCAGAAGCTCAAGAACAAGGTAAGGATCTTCTCCTTACTCCCGCTCTGGTCTCTCCTGCTGGTCTCTCCTGCTGGTCTCTCCTGCTGCTCTCTCCTGCTGCTCTCTCCTGCTGCTCTCTCTGCTGCTCTCTCCTGCTGCTCTCTCCTGCTGCTCTCTCCTGCTGGTCTCTCCTGCTGGTCTCTCCTGCTGCTCTCTCCTGCTGCTCTCTCCTGCTGCTCTCTCCTGCTGCTCTCTCCTGCTGGTCTCTCCTGCTGGTCTCTCCTGCTGGTCTCTCCTGCTGCTTCTCCTGCTGCTCTCTCTGCTGCTCTCTCCTGCTGCTTCTCCTGCTGCTCTCTCCTGCTGCTCTCTCCTGCTGGTCTCTCCTGCTGGTCTCTCCTGCTGCTTCTCCTGCTGCTCTCTCCTGCTGCTCTCTCCTGCTGCTCTCTCCTGCTGGTCTCTCCTGCTGGTCTCTCCTGCTGCTCTCTCCTGCTGCTCTCTCCTGCTGCTCTCTCCTGCTGGTTTTTCTCCTGCTGCTCTCTCCTGCTGGTCTCTCCTGCTGCTCTCTCCTGCTGCTCTCTCCTGCTGGTCTCTCCTGCTGCTCTCTCCTGCTGCTCTCTCCTGCTGCTCTCTCCTGCTGCTCTCTCCTGCTGCTGCTCTCTCCTGCTGCTCTCTCCTGCTGCTCTCTCCTGCTGCTCTCTCCTGCTGCTCTCTCCCGCTGGTCTCTCCTGATGGTCTCTCCTGCTGCTCTCTCCTGCTGCTCTCTCCTGCTGGTTTCTCCTGCTGGTCTCTCCTGCTGGTCTCTCCTGCTGGTAGACACAGAGTACTAACAAACTAGAGACTAGTTTTAATGTACATCTCAGATGATCAGATGAGGTCAGTGACTGAGGCTCAGTAGAGTGAAGCTGGAATAGGATCTATCGTTTCTGTATTAGATATGTGTAGTAAAATCCCCCTTGTCTCCTGCTAAGTGCTGTTGTGTATTTCAACAGTTAGTTCCGCTTTACTGTATCTCAGTCGGGAGTCAGAGGTGTGTGAAAACAGGACAGCAGGACAGAACAGGGGTGCTATCGTATGTCTCCGAACACGAGAAGAAAAGGGAGAGAGAAGAGAAAGACAAGAGAAGAGAAGAGAAGAGAAAGAGAAGCAGAAGAGAGAGAGAAGGAAGAGAAGGAGAAGAGAAGAGAAGAAGAGAAAGAAAGGAGAAGAGAAGAGAGAGAACGAGAAGAAAGAGAACGAAACGCGAGAGCGAGAAAGAGAAGCAGAGAAGAGAAAGAGAGAGAACGAGAAAGAGAAGAGAAGAGAGTCTACACTAGCTCTCTCTCCCTCCATATCTCCTATCCTCTCCTATCTCAGCTCTAGGGTCAGGCAGTAGTAGATAAATCATGACCTCAGTGAGTTACACAGTCATTGAGCCGGATGGATGAGTTAGATGTGGTGTGTGTGTCTAGCCTCGTTCATGGATGTGTGTGTGTGTGTAGCCTCGTCCATGGATGTGTGTGTGTGTGTGTGTCTAGCCTCGTCCATGGATGTGTGTGTGTGTAGCCTCGTCCATGGATGTGTGTGTGTGTAGCCTCGTCCATGGATGTGTGTGTGTCTAGCCTCGTCCATGGATGTGTGGTGTGTGTGTGTGTCTAGCCTCGTCCATGGATGTGTGTGTGTGTAGCCTCGTCCATGGATGTGTGTGTGTGTGTAGCCTCTTCCATGGATGTGTGTGTGTGTAGCCTCTTCCATGGATGTGTGTGTGTGTAGCCTCGTCCATGGATGTGTGTGTGTGTGTGTGTGTAGCCTCGTCCATGGATGTGTGTGTGTGTGTGTGTATAGCCTCTTCCATGGATGTGTGTGTGTGTAGCCTCGTCTATGGATGTGTGTGTGTGTGTGTGTGTAGCCTCGTCCATGGATGTGTGTGTGTGTAGCCTCGTCCATGGATGTGTGCGTGTGCTAGACTGAGCCTAGTCAAACGTGTTAGTCACTCCTGCTGTTTGTAATCGATCGATCAATAATGATTCGTGATTTCTTTCACCCCCCACACACCCCCTACCCCCCAACCTCCCCCACCACCCCCCCCACTGCCCCCCCCTCTCTGCCCAGCTGCAGGCCGTAGAGAGGGAGAAGCACCGCTGGGAGAGGGAGAAGAGTCAGCTGAAGGCCTCCATCGACGAGAACAAGGACAGGATGTTGAAGCTGGAGGGTTATTGGATCGAGGCCCAGACGTTGTGTCACACGGTGAACGAGCACCTGAAGGAGGCCCAGGCACAGTACCAGACTCTGGACAAGAAGTACAACAAGGCCAAGAAGCTCATCAAGGACTTCCAGCAGAAGTGAGTCCACACCTAGGACCAGGGCCCTGCTGGCTGAGCTGGGCTCTCTGGTAACACCCCCTAGCCTCCAGCCTCTAGCCTCCAGCCTCCAGACCCGTGCCTCTTTTAGAGACCTGGCCTCTCTGGACAGTCCCCTAGCCTCTAGCATCCAGACTCTTGCCTCTTTTAGAGAGCTGGCCTCTCTGGACAGTCCCCTAGCGTCCAGTCCCCAGCCTCCAGACCCTTGCCTCTTTTAGAGAGCTGGCCTCTCTGGACAGTCCCCTAGCCTCTAGACTCCAGACTCTTGCCTCTTTTAGAGAGCTGGCCTCTCTGGACAGTCCCCTAGCCTCCAGTCCCCAGCCTCCAGACCCTTGCCTCTTTTAGAGAGCTGGCCTCTCTGGACAGTCCCCTAGCCTCCAGTCCCTAGCCTCTACTCTAAATAGCCTCTAACCTCTGAAAGGTTCTAATTGCGTTCCCGCCCTCCAGTCGACATTGCTGCACACATTCTCTCCATGCTAAGAAGCTAATGATGTCTGAGAGAGCACAGTAAGACAGCTCTCTTCACCCAGCATGCACTGGGGATAGGGCCATGTCCTGGGAGACCGTGTGTGTGTGTGTGTGTGTGTGTGTGTGTGTGTGTGTGTGTGTGTGTGTGTGAGAGAGAGTGTGTTCAGCCTCTCATCTTGTCCCGGATATTAAAGAGAGGATTCAGGACTGTCACTGCAGCTTACACTTACTCTGTCACACACACGCTGTCACACACACACAGTGTCACACACACACACACCCTGTCACACACACACACACTGTCACACACACACACACACTGTCACACACACACACACACACTGTCACACACACACGCTGTCACACACACACACTGTCACACACACACACACACGCTGTCACACACACACACAGTGTCACACACACACGCTGTCACACACACACCCTGACTGTTGTCCCATGTCTTGTGTCTGTCTGTAGAGAGGTGGAGTTTGTCCAGAAGGAGGATGCAGAGAGGAAGAGGCTGGAGGACGCAGAGAAGGCTCACCTGGCTGAGATCCAGGGACTGCAAGTCAGGGTAACTCACTCTATGTCTCTCTCTATGTCTCTCTCTCTCTCTCTGTCGATCTCTCTCTCTATCTCTCTGTCTGTCTGTTTCTCTCTCCCTCTCTCTCTGTCTGTCTGTTCCCTTTCTCTCTCTCTCTCTCTATCTCTGTGTTCTCTACTCTCTGTGTCTCTCTCTAACTCTCTCTGTCTGTCTGTTTCCCTGTATCTCTGCTCTCTCTCTCTCACAGTCTCTGGTCGGTGCGTGTTGCACTCTCTCAGATCTCGCGCGATAGAGAGCGAGAGCTCTAGATCTATAGCTAGCTAGTCTAGACTCTATCTAGCTCTATCTCTCTCTCTCTCTATCTCTCTCTCTATCTCTCTCTCTCTCTATCTCTCTTTCTCGCTCTCTCTCTCTCCCTCTCTCTATCTCTCTCTCTCTCTCTGTCTGTTTCTCTCTTTCTCTCTCTTGTATTTCTTTATCTCCCAGAATAAACCTCCTTAATCCTCTTGTCGTGCCTGTACAGTACGTGTCCACTCAAGCAGACCGTGTTTCCGGCCACAGAGAAGCCACACTGTAAAAGAAACATCTGCCTGTTACCTGACAGCGCCCTGCTGTTCTGAGTTTGGCCACCAGAGGGAGCTAGAGGCACTGTGTTGTGTTGACTGGAGAAGAGCTTCCTCTGCTGTTATTCATCACAGCATCTTCACCTCTCTGTGTCCTGCAGATCGCAGCCCTGGAGTCTGAACTGCTGCAGCTGATGAAACAAAATGGCCTCCAGGTGAACAACAACAACAACAGTTTCCAGCAGAGTTCTGGGAGGGCGGGGGCCAGGGCCAGCAACGGGTGAGTGATGGCAGGGTGGTCCAATCACAGGCTCCTGTTCTACCTTGAGACAGTAGGGATCCATGAAAGTTGCAGCTGGCTAGTGTCTTTACAGTGATGAGACTGGAGGGACATCTGTTAGAGATACTGGACAACTCTGATGTCATCCCATGCTTTTATATATGTGTGTGTGTTTTGTGTGTGTGTTGTGTGTGTGTGTGTGTGTGTGTGTGTGTGTGTGTGTGGTGTGTGTGTGTGTGTGTGTGTGTGTGTGTGTGTGTGTGGTGTGTGTGTGTGTGTGTGTGTGTGTGTGTGTGTGTGTGTGTGTGTGTGTGTGTGTGTGTGTGTGTGTGTGTGTGGTGTGTGTGTGTGTGTGTGTGTGTGTGGTGTGTGTGTGTGTGTGTGTGTGTGTGTGTGTGTGTGTGTGTGTGTGTGTGTGTGTGTGTGTGTGTGTGTTGTGTGTGTGTGTGTGTGTGTGTGTGTGCGTGACAGATGTGAGAGACGGTGGAGAGGTGACCTGCAGACCCTCCAGAGACAGTATCAGCTCCACCGAGACAGAGGCGAGTACACACACACACACACACACTCACACACACGCACACACACACACACACACACACACACACACACACACACACACATTAACGTGTGTGTGCAGCCTGTGTTCTGCTCTGTTACATAAAGCTGTTATAGAACAGGATTAATTCCTGTGTGGCGGTTCTCCTGTAGCACTAGACCTCTGAGTGATGTCACTTCCTGCGGCCCCTCCCAGCCTCGTCCTGATCTCTCTCGCCCCCCTCTCCCCCCTCCAGGTATCAGAGTGCCACAGCAGTCCGGTCTCCAGTCTGCGGGGGTCCCTCAGGGGCAGGGCCCCTAGCGAGGGGGTTGGAGAGGGCTCCCCCAGACACGCCCCCCTCCAGCAGGGACACGCCCCCCTCCAGGGCTCCGCCCATTTCCAGGGCTCCACTGAGCGGTCAGGAGAGGACGGTGAAGAGAAGCTCAAGGCGAAGGTGAGAGGTGGAGGAACACCAGCCTGCTCACCCCGCAGGAACCAATGAGTTAGCAGGAAATGAGTTAACAGGAAATGAGTTAGCAGGAAATGAGTTAGCAGGAAATGAGTTAACAGGAAATGAGTTAGCAGGAAATGAGTTAGCAGGAAATGAGTTAGCAGGAAATGAGTTAGCAGGAAATGAGTTAGCAGGAAATGAGTTAGCAGGAAATGAAATAAACGAAATGGGAGGTTGTGCTTCGGGACAATGATGACTGTGACACCTTTCAAAACAATTGTTTGAAAATATTTTTTTTACCTTTGGAAACTTTTTTCCCAAAATATTTTAGTTTTTTTTTCAACCTTTCGAAACCTTTTTTTGTTTTTTTAACCTTTTCGAAACTTATTTTTTTCTTTTCGGTACGGTAGAGCTAAAAAGTTATAGCCGTGCCTCGGTGGTTTAAACCCTTCAGCTGCACATTCTCCCGTGTACAGACACGTGGCGTTGTTATGGAAGGTTAAACAGAGCTAGTTTTTAACCGGATGTGCGATGGGTTTGTCTCTAACAGAAACCTCTCGCATGGCCCCATTTCTTCTCCTATTCCAATTACTCGGTACGGTATCACTTCACCTTCGCTCTGACTAGAACCACTTTCTAACTCATCCTGCTAGCTAACAACCTCTCTCTCTACATCAACGCCTAGAAAGAGTTTCTTGATTGACTTTCATTTCAGTTCTTAATTAGTTTTGTTAAAAAAATCATAGATCACAATTAATTAGACAAATATTTCGTAAATCCTTGAATTGTCTAGGTTCTGCAACAAATGAATGAATTACCTGATGCTACATCAACATGTCAACAGCCAATGTTCAACACAATTAAATTATTTGTACTAAGAACAATTAAAATTGAGTGTGTACTGATCAATGCTTACCGCTTAGCGTTAGATTAACGACATTAACAATCATGTTGTTGTTGATCATGTGACTGATGTTGTCTGTTGCCGTGCCGACAGGGCCCCGCCCCCGGTGATGACATCAGCTGCAGCAGCAGCAGCTCTGTGGAGCTGAGCGGAGTTCTGACGGACGGCAAGACCTCCGCACGCTCACACACCCTGGGGCTGTCCTCGGACGAGGTACACACACACACACGCACGCTCACACACCCTGGGGCTGTCCTCGGACGAGGTACACACACACACACGCACGCTCACACACCCTGGGGCTGTCCTCTGACGAGGTACACACACACACACACACACACCCTGGGGCTGTCCTCGGACGAGGTACACACACACACACACACACACACGCTCACACACCCTGGGGCTGTCCTCTGACGAGGTACACACACACACACACACACACACACACACACACACACCCTGGGGCTGTCCTCTGACGAGGTACACACACTCACACACTCACACACACCCTGGGGCTGTCCTCAGACGAGGTACACACACACACACACACACACACACACACCCTGGGGCTGTCCTCGGACGAGGTACACACACACACACACACACACACACACACACCCTGGGGCTGTCCTCGGACGAGGTACACACACACACACACACACACACACCCTGGGGCTGTCCTCTGACGAGGTACACACACACACACACACACACACACACACACACACCCTGGGGCTGTCCTCGGAAGAGGTACACACACTCAGTAAACACACACACACACACTCACACACACACACCCTGGGGCTGTCCTCGGACGAGGTACACACACTCAGTAAACACACACACACACACACACACACTCACACACACACACCCTGGGGCTGTCCTCAGACGAGGTACACACACACACACACTCACACACACACACACTCACACACACACACTCACACACACTCACACACACACTCACACACCCTGGGGCTGTCCTCTGACGAGGTACACACACACACACACTCACACACACACACACACTCACACACACACACACACACCCTGGGGCTGTCCTCGGACGAGGTACACACACACACACACACTCACACTCACACACACACACACTCAAAAACACCCTGGGGCTGTCCTCAGACGAGGTACACACACTCACACACACACACTCACACACACTCACACACACACACACACACACACACACACCCTGGGGCTGTCCTCGGACGAGGTACACACACACACACACCCTGGACGGCCCTTAGGTACACACGATACCTAACCCTCACCATCTAGCTCTAACTACATCTGTGAACATCAGAGGTTCAATACCCCCCCCGTATATCTGTACTAACCAGCCGGTCGTCTGTCCTCCTCCTGTGTTTGTGCGGTCAGAGTCTGGATGTGATAGAGGATGAGGTGAGGATCCAGAGAACGTCTGTCTGCTTGTTCACCTGCAGCAGCTCGTGTCGCTGCTACGCACGCATGTAGCTTAGCTGCTAGCCATCACGTCTCATTTCATAGAGTTGTGTCGTGCGTCATCATCAAGCAGCCATGCTAGGCTAGGCCAGACTGTCTCCAGACTGTGTCTACATCAATGTCGTTTTCATTCCAACTCTGTCCAGGCTTCTCATTGTTCTGTGTGTTGTTTTGTGTTATCTACCCGTAAAATACAGTTTTTCTTTAGTTTATTTGACATATATGCATAGGTTTTGACTCCGATTTTTTGTGTGTGTGTGTGTGTGTGTGTATGTGCGTCTCTCTGTGTGTGTGTCTGTGTGTCTGTGTGTCTGTGTGTGCCTGTGTGCGTCTGTGTGTCTGTGTGTGTCTGTGTGTGCCTGTGCCTGTGTGTGTGTCTCTGTGTACCTGTGTGTGTGTGTGTGTGTGTGTGTGTGTGTCTGTGTCTCTGTGTGTGCCTGTGCCTGTGTGTGTGTCTCTGTGTACCTGTGTGTGTGTGTGTGTGTGTGTGTGTGTGTGTGTGTGTCTGTGTCTCTGTGTGTGCCTGTGCCTGTGTGTGTGTCTCTGTGTACCTGTGTGTGTGTGTGCCTGTGTGTGTAGATCCTAGACGAGCCCCTGGTCCCCAGGCAGCTCCAGACCTGCAGTGTGTCAGACTGGTCCAGTCAGCAGGTGGCCCGCTGGCTCCTGGGACTCAACCTGGAACACCACATCCCACAATTCACTGCTGCAAACGTGGACGGCGAGCGGCTACTGCAGCTGGGCAGCGCTGAACTCAAGGTGACCGTGTGTGTTTGTGTGTGTGTGTGTGTGGTCGCTTGCATGTATGTGTTTCTTCTAGAGCCCGACCGATAAAAGATTTTTAAGGCCGATACCGATACAAATATTTGATGATTTAAAAATCCGATATTCCGATATCGGTCGATTATAAAAAATTATCTAAAAAATCCAGAAACGCATATCAAAACAAACTGATTTCCCTAACATTAGTTATTTGTAGTTCACATTTAGTCACTTTTAGCAGAAGTTCTTATCCAGAGCGACTAAGTACAGGGACATTCCCAGAGGCAAGTCATTTGTCACGGCCAGGAATCGAACCAGCAACCGAACCAGCAACCCTCTGATTAATAGCCGGATTCCCTAACTGCTTAGCCATCTGACTCCTGTTATTATTTCCTCACTAAAGTAATATGATAATGCAGTTTCTGATAAATAAAATATCAATAAAACTCAAATTCCTTTGAACAAAAACATAATTATAAAATATATATATATATATTCATTTATCGGCCATTATAAATACCGATACCGATAGATCGGAAAATGCCTAATATCGGCCGATAATATCGGCCCGCCGATATATCTGTCGGGTTCTAGTTTCTTCATGCCGGTGTGTGTGTGTTTCTTCATGCCGGTGTGTGTGTGTGTTTCTTCATGTGTGTGTGTGTGTTTCTTCATGCAGCGTGTGTGTGTTTCTTCATGTGTGTGTGTGTGTGTTTCTTCATGTGTGTGTGTGTGTGTTTCTTCATGTGTGTGTGTGTGTTTCTTCATGTGTGTGTGTGTGTGTTTCTTCATGTGTGTGTGTGTGTTTCTTCATGCAGCGTGTGTGTGTTTCTTCATGTGTGTGTGTGTGTTTCTTCATGTATGTGTGTGTGTGTTTCTTCATGTATGTGTGTGTGTGTTTCTTCATGTGTGTGTGTGTGTTTCTTCATGTGTGTGTGTGTGTTTCTTCATGTGTGTGTGTGTGTTTCTTCATGTATGTGTGTGTGTGTTTCTTCATGTATGTGTGTGTGTGTTTCTTCATGTGTGTGTGTGTGTGTTTCTTCATGCCGGTGCGTGTGTGTGTGTTGCAGGCTCTGGGCGTGTCGTCCTCCCAGGACCGAGCTCTGATGAAGAAGAAGCTGAAGGACCTGAAGGTGCTGGTGGAGAAGTCTCGGAGGAGCCGGGACAAGCAGGACAAACTCCACAGGAAGGAAGTGGACCTGCTGCAGAAACACACACGCAAGTCCTCCGAGACAGCAGAGGGCGACGCTGAGTGACCCAGGCCACAGACCCAGCTTCCCCACCCTCCCTCTTAACCCTCCAACCAGTAGCCGTGGACTACAAGTGGCTCCGCAGTGGACTACAGTTCCCAGTTCCCAGGAAGAAGACAGTTGGGAGTCCATCGAGTGACTTTACAAGCTAGCGAGCAAACAAACAAAACCAAATTGAGCATCTAGTTGAATATTCCAAGCCTCTTCCCCTCTCCCTCGCCGTATTTACCAGTTTAATAGTTTAATCTTTCGTATTTATTTTGCCGAAATATTTTTGTCTTTAATTCAGGTTTATTTATTTACAGACAGAGATGTTTTTTAGAGCAGGACCTCGTCGGCCGTCTCCAACTCTGACATATCACTTCCTGTTTCTCCTCTTCGTATGACACATCTTTAGACAACAATGTACATGTATGATGATATACAGCGTACATTAATACGTCTTATATGTCTAATGTGCCATTTTTGATAGTTAGGAAAGTTAATATGTACGGATAAATCTATGGAATCTTCTCTCAGCTTTGTAAAAGCACAGACTGTGTTATTAGCGGCCCTGTCTAGTGCAGTGCCCAGACCTCACCACTAGGAGGCGCCCTCTGCTGCTCTCTACCAGTTCTGAAGGACAGAAGAAGACTGCACAGCTTGGACAGTAGGTCAGGCTGTTCAGCAGGAAATGTAGTTTTAGAGGGAATGAAGTATTTGCAAGGAGAGGTATTTGCAAGTGGTTTCTATGTCTTCAGGAACACTTTATGAAGTCTTGACACTGGAAGCCTGGACACTGTGTGACGCTGTGTGACGATGACTGAGGCGTTTACCTGACTGCTGCCCCTGTAAAGGGCCTGTAGACTCCAAACACCCGACATGAAGGACCTCAGCCGAGCTCAACGGACTCCCCCCTGAGGAACTGCAGAGTCGTAGTGTGAAACTCTGAACCGTCTCCCTGGTCCCGCGAAGGCCTGATGAACTTCCTGCGTGTATGCATCATTATAACACGGCTTTTAATTCCGCCTGTGATCCTCTAACCCTGACCTCTTTTATACTGTCTACACATCAGAGGAACATCGAGCTGCTGCCTTTAGATGCTAGAGCAGAACCCCACCTGTGTGACCCCACCTGTGTGACCCCACCTGTGTGACCCTGCCAGTGTGACCCCACCTGTGTGACCCTGCCAGGGTCGCTCTTCCCCAGGGGGAATCGGACCGTGGCGGCCGAGCCCTCAGTCCTGTTTTCTAGCCGTCTCCTCCGAGCTGTCGTGCTAAAGCCACCTGTATCATGTCACTGGAATCAGTAGGTGGCGGGGGGGCGGTGTTGGACAGGAGGGCGGGGGGGGTGTGCCGGGTGAAACTCATCGTTAAGTGTTGTTTGAGTGGAGGTGGAGAAGGGTTTAAGTTTTACCACAGTCATCGAAACAACGTCAAGGAGATTATACAAATTGCACTAGATTAATACAAAACAGTCCTAACCGATTTTTTTTTACTTGATGGATCTCTAGAGTGCGTTCAGTTTTTATGTCTCGCTTTTGAAGTTCCTTCGACATGGGCGAGACATAAGGTTATGCAATACATCTCAACGAAGGTCTTGTGAGGAATCCGATTGGTTCCTTTCTCTGACAGGAAGTTGGCATCATGTTTACATGCGTAGAACAGCAGTGTTGTGACAGACGAGATGATGGACTAGATCAGTGGTCTTCAACCCTTGTCCTCGTGTGCTGGAGCAGGGTGACGTTTAGAACCTGAGGACCAGGGGCTCCCTAGGACCAGGGGCTCCCTAGGACCAGGGGCTCCCTAGGACCAGGGGCCACGAGGACCAGGGTGGAGAAAGCTACAATGTGAAGCAGTACTTCCAGACAATGCCACAGAGAAATCATACTGAAGTTGATTCATGCTTTTATGACATTATTTATTGTATATGTTTAAAACCAAGTACTTTGACTATTGTTTATAATAACTTATGCAACATTAAGAGTATTAACACAATTATAATTTATCCAGAATTGTATGATTACCTATCTTGCCAAAAAAATAAGAAAAAAATATGTAATTTAAAATGAAAATCGTAAAAATCAAGTTCCTACGATGAAAGTTTGTATGATCATTTTTAACTTGTGTAACCTGTGGGGTACCCCTCCTTATCTGCTCCTTATCTGCTCCTCAGTAGTGTCATCTCGACTCTCCTGAAATCTTTTCTAGCGCTAAAAACGCCTGATCCCCCTGCTTTTCAACTACTTTTCTATGTGCAGTGAAGAGCTATAGAAGCGATATGCTGTAATACCTCGCCTTTCTATGTCCAGTCATCGTGCTTAGTCAGCATTCATTCTTAGAGCTGAGGGAGAGAGAGAGGGAGGGAAGGAGGGAGGGAGGGAGGGAGGGAGGGGGGAGGGAGGGGGGGAGAGAGGGAGAGAGGGAGGGAAGGAGGGAGGAGGGGGGAGGGAGGGAGAGAGGGAGAGAGGGAGGAGGGAGGAGGGAGGGAGGGAGTGAAGGAGGGAGAGAGGGAGGGAGAGAGGGAGGGAGGGGGGGAGGGACGGAGGGAGGGAGGGAGGAGGGGGAGAGGGAGAGAGGGAGGAAGAGAGGGAGGGAGGGAGGGCAGTGAAGGAGGGAGAGAGGGAGGGAGAGAGGGAAAGAGGGAGGGAGGGAGGAGAGAGGGAGGGAGGGAGGGAGGGAGGGAGGGAAGGAGGGAGAGAGGAGAGAGGAGGGAGGGAGGGCGGAGGGAGAGAGGAGGGAGGGAGGGAGAGAGGAGGGAGGGAGATACAGGTGTATCCACGTGGATGTCCCACAGCGAGAGATAATCACGATGACATCTTAGCTGACCTAAACACACTTTTAAATCAACTGCTAAGCTTCCCTCTCCTTCTAAGCGGTTCCTTTGCTCTCTTTTGCATTCTGGACAAGTAGAACATTCTGGAAGTAGAACAGGCAGCTATCTGTCACTGAATAAACTGGTACAGAGTTGCTGTCATCACTGGTGTTCTGGTGTTTTTCTTGCTCGTCACATGTTTACATTTTCTGTATCAGTGCTTGTGTCTGTACTGCCGTGGGCTGCAGCTCCAGAAGCTCTGCTTGTTTACCTCCCCCAGCAGTGTCCCCCTCCCCACACCCCTCCCCACACCCCTCCCCACACCCCTCCCCACACCCCTCCCCCAGCAGAGTGTCCCCCTCCCCACACCCCTCCCCAGCAGAGTGTCCCCCTCCCCCAGCAGAGTGTCCCCCTCCCCACACCCCTCCCCCAGCAGAGTGTCCCCCTCCCCACACCCCTCCCCCAGCAGAGTGTCCCCCTCCCCACACCCCTCCCCCCTCCCCCAGCAGAGCGTCCCCCTCCCCACATCCCTCCCCCCTCCTCTCCTCAACCTCTATATATATCCTGCCCAATCACCCTCCAGGGTTACATTTCACCCCTCCCTCCCCCGTTCTCTCTCTCCCGTGTCCCTCCTCTGCCTCGCGCGTCCCTCCCTCGCCCCTCCCCAGTCCCCCTGCGCTCAGGGTTGAGAGGTCACGCAGAAGCGTCCCAGGGGGGGGGAGGGGATGTTTGTGACACGCGTCGTCCTGCTCCTCGCCCAGATCCTCCGTGCTGTGGTGACGTCGTTGGTGGCACGGCTGAGACAGAATCTTCCAGGCCTGCTGTCCCTCCTGCAACCAGGACCAGGACCAGGGCCAGGGCCAGAGCCAGGGCCAGGGGGGGCCATGGAGGAGTTGACCCCCAGACAGGAGAGCTTGAGGCGGCTGAAGGCCCGCTTCCTGGAGGCCTTGGTGGCCGACGACGCCCAGGAGGTGGAGCATGTCCTCCGCGGCTCCGGCCTGGACATAGACACAGTGCTGGAGGTAGAGGATACTAGCATGCTGCTGGCCTCCTACAAACAAGGTAGGAGGTGTGTGTGTGTGTGTGTGTGTGTGTGTGTGTGTGTGGAGGGGGATAGGGACAGGACCAAGATCATGGAATTAAGATCATATAAACCCAGTGTTGACTAGTGAATGAATCCAGGAAGAAATACGGAAACACTCTTGCTGAAGTGTTACTTAACTCGGCAGTGTTGGGGTGTTGTACTGAGTTACACCACTAAGTGGTGCTAGACGTCCACAAGAACATCCACATGAGATCCCAAAACTACCGTCACGTTGACCTTTTCAATATTTAACACTGGAATTCCCAAACGCTTCCATCGCCTAGGATACTGGTTGCCAGGCTACACGCTGGATTCGTCGTGGGCGACGGGCGTCCACGTGTGTGTGATAAACAACTCCCTGGAAGCAGCGCTGGTCCTCCTCCAGCAGGGGGCGGCGGTGAACAGGAAGCCTAACGGGAAGACCCCGCTGCACGTGGCCTGCGAGGCGTCCAAGGACGACTGCGTCACGATGCTATTGGCTCACGGGGCCAGAGTGAACAGCGTATCACTGAGCGGACATACCCCCCTCCACTACTGCATCACCAAGGAGTCTGTGGACTGTGCCAAGCAGGTCATCATGAAAGGTGGGGAGAGGGTGAGGAGGGTGTGGAGGGGAGAGGGTGAGGGCTGGGAGGGTGAGGAGGGGAGAGGGTGTGGAGGGTGTGGAGGGGAGAGGGTGAGGGCTGGAGGGGGAGAGGGTGAGGAGGGGGAGAGGGTCAGGGTGAGGAGGGGAGAGGGTGAGGAGGGGAGAGGGTCAGGGTGAGGAGGGGAGAGGGGTGAGGAGGGGAGAGGGTGAGGAGGGGAGAGGGGTGAGGAGGGTGAGGAGGGGAGAGGGTGAGGAGGGGAGAGGGAGGGGTGAGGGGTGAGGAGGGGAGAGGGTGAGGAGGGGGAGAGGGTGAGGAGGGGAGAGGGTGAGGAGGGGAGAGGGTGAGGAGGGGAGAGGGTGAGGAGGGGAGAGGGGAGAGGGGTGAGGAGGGGAGAGGGTGAGGAGGGGAGAGGGTGAGGAGGGGAGAGGGTGAGGAGGGGAGAGGGGTGAGGAGGGGAGAGGGTCAGGAGGGGAGAGGGTGAGGAGGGGAGAGGGTGAGGAGGGGAGAGGGTGAGGAGGGGAGAGGGTCAGGGTGAGGAGGGGAGAGGGTGAGGAGGGGAGAGGGTGAGGAGGGGAGAGGGTGAGGGCTGGAGGGTGAGGAGGGGAGAGGGTGAGGAGGGGAGAGGGTGAGGAGGGGAGAGGGGTGAGGAGGGGAGAGGGTCAGGAGGGGGAGAGGGTGAGGGCTGGAGGGGAGAGGGTGAGGAGGGGAGAGGGTCAGGGTGAGGAGGGGAGAGGGTCAGGGTGAGGAGGGGAGAGGGTCAGGGTAAGGAGGGTGAGGAGGGGAGAGGGGTGAGGGCTGGGAGGGTGAGGAGGGGAGAGGGGTGAGGAGGGGAGAGGAGGGGAGAGGGGTCAGGGGGAGGAGGGTGAGGAGGGGAGAGGGTGAGGGCTGGGAGGGGTGAGGAGGGGAGAGGGTGAGGGCTGGGAGGGTGAGGAGGGGAGAGGGTCAGGGTGAGGAGGGTGAGGAGGGGAGAGGGTGAGGGCTGGGAGGGTGAGGAGGGGAGGGAGAGGGGAGAGGGTGAGGGCTGGGAGGGTGAGGAGGGGAGAGGGTGAGGGCTGGGAGGGTGAGGAGGGGAGAGGGTGAGGGCTGGGAGGGTGAGGAGGGGAGAGGGTGAGGGCTGGGAGGGTGAGGAGGGGAGAGGGTGAGGAGGGGAGAGGGGGAGAGGGTGAGGGGGGAGGGGGGGAGGGTGAGGAGGGGAGAGGGGGAGAGGGTGAGGGCTGGGAGGGTGAGGAGGGGAGAGGGTGAGGGCTGGGAGGGTGAGGAGGGGAGAGGGTGAGGGCTGGGAGGGTGAGGAGGGGAGAGGGTGAGGGCTGGGAGGGTGAGGAGGGGAGAGGGTGAGGGCTGGGAGGGTGAGGAGGGGGAGAGGGTGAGGGCTGGGAGGGTGAGGAGGGGAGAGGGTGAGGAGGGGAGAGGGTGAGGAGGGGAGAGGGTGAGGAGGGGAGAGGGTGAGGGCTGAGAGGGTGAGGGCTGGAGGGAGGGAGGGGAGAAAGGAGGGGACGGAGAGGAAGGGAGGGATGAGGAGATGGATTAACCCAGGACAAAATGTACAAATAGATTGATTTTAAGTATTGATGGATGATTCCCAGTATCTGCACCCCCCTCCAGGAGGAAATGTGAACATGCCCAGCCAGAACAGCGACGAAGACACGCCCCTCCACACCGCGGCTCGTTTCGGCATCCCTGAGCTGGCGGCCTTGTACCTGTCTCACGGGGGCCATGTGGACGCCCTGAACTCACGTCTGGAGACCCCCCTGATCACAGCTGCCTTCTGGGCCCTGGACGCCCGCCTGCAGACCTACAGCCAGGACCACCACCTGGTCGCACGCATCCTGCTGGACCACAACGCTGGTGTGTGCATGTGGGCGGATGTTACATTATAAATTCCCATCCAGTTCAGCTAACTAATAACACCGTTTTTGTTTGTTTGGGATTTTGCGGTTCTCCTGGCTTTAAACTGTTGTAGTTTCTTATTGTGGCGTCCCATGAGACAGCCTCTAAAGATGGCCGCCGCTTCCCTGACAAAGACTCCATTTCCCAGTGTTCCCCTGGGGCTACAGCTGCAGGGAGCTGTGTGATTCAGGCCAGACACATCTGAGACTAATAACACAGCATGAGCACCTCTGAGGGAGACAGCCAGGGATAGATACCTGTGGAACCGCCAGCCAGGTGATAGATACCTGTGGAACCGCCAGCCAGTGAGCTCCTCAGTGTTTCAGGGAGAGATGGGTACAGCTTAGTGGTTAGAGCACACAACAGGTTTAAATCCCCCTCCCCGGCACTTTTCATAAAAGCTGCTGAGTAAAACGGGCCTGCCTTTCCCCTCCAGACCCCAACCTCAGGGAGGAGGACCAGAAGACTGCGTTGCACACGGCGGCGTGGAGCTGTGACCACGTGCTGCTGCACATGCTCCTGGAGGCGGGCGCCAAGCCCCGGGTCATGGACATGAACGGCTGCGGCCCGCTGCACTACGTGCTGAAGGTGACGTCCGTCCGGCCGGCCGCCAGGCCAGAGCTCTGCTACCAGCTGCTGCTCAACTACGGAGCGCCACGCGTCTACCCCCCACAGTTCCATAAGGTAGGGCTCAGGGAGGTGTGTGTGCTCAGGGAGGTGTGTGTGTGGGCTCAGACAGGTGTGTGTGTGTGCTCAGACAGGTGTGTGTGTGTGCTCAGGGAGGTGTGTGTGTGTGTGTTCAGGGAGGTGTGTGTGTGCTCAGGGAGGTGTGTGTGTGGGCTCAGGCAGGTGTGTGTGTGTGCTCAGGGAGGTGTGTGTGTTGTGTGTGTGCTCAGGCAGGTGTGTGTGTGTGTTGTGTGTGTGCTCAGGCAGGTGTGTGTGTGTGCTCAGGGAGGTGTGTGTGTGTGTTGTGTCTGTGCTCAGGCAGGTGTGTGTGTGTGCTCAGGGAGGTGTGTGTGTGTGTTGTGTGTGTGCTCAGGGAGGTGTGTGTGTGTGTTGTGTGTGTGTGTGCTCAGGGAGGCAGGTGTGTGTGTGTGCTCAGGGAGGTGTGTGTTCAGGGAGGTGTGTGTCTGTGGTGTGTAGGTGCTGCAGTCCTGCCATGCGTATCCCAGAGCTGTGGAGGTCCTGGTGAACTCCTACCCTAACATCACACACACCAGGAAGTGGAGGGAGGCCATTCCAGATCTCTCCTACCAGGTACCTACAGCTACAGCCTCTCGATCTGCAGTCAAATGCTCTAACCACTCAGCTGTCCTAACTCCTCCTCCTCTCTGCAGCAACACGAGGCCTTCTACGAGTCCCTGTTCTCCGTGTGTTCCAACACGCCTCGCTGTCTGTTTCACCTAGCCAGGTGTGCTGTACGCCTGGCCCTGGGACCTCGGTGTCACCAAGGGGTCCCCCTCCTGCCCCTGCCCCCCTCCCTCCAGACATACCTGCTGCTGGAACCCCAGGGGCATCTGGACTGAGGCGAGGCAGCTGGCCTGAGTCAGGGGCAGCTGGACTGAGTCAGGGGCAGCTGGACTGAGTCTGGGGCAGCTGGACTGAGTCAGGGGCAGCTGGGACTGAGTCAGGGGCAGCTGGACTGAGTCTGGGGCAGCTGGACTGAGTCAGGGGCAGCTGGACTGATTTAGGGACAGCTGGACTGAGTCAGGGGTAGCTGGACTGAGTCAGGGGTAGCTGGACTGAGTCTGGGGCATCTGGACTGAGTCAGGGGCAGCTGGACTGAGTCTGGGGCAGCTGGACTGAGTCTGGGGCAGCTGGACTGAGTCAGGGGCAGCTGGACTGAGTCAGGGGCACCTGGACTGAGGCGAGGCACTGTGGCACCTCTACTGCCTCCTGTCAATACATGGACCTACGGGCTTGAAGTTCCACAGGTGTAGTGGATGAGCGAGAGGACGCACTCTGCCCAGGTGCCATGTCTGAACGAGGCTTCTCTCGTCTCTGGTTTATCTTTGGCTCTTGTGTGGAACAGTGACTCATCGCTGTGGCCTCTCTCTCTCAGATGAACTAAACTCACCCGCAGACACGCTCTCGCTCCAGTACCCGTCTATTCGGAGAACAAACACTTGACAAAGCGCTCCAAACAGAGAGCTGCTTGTTCAACGTCCACTCAGCGGTATCTATGCGTCGCATGCTTCACTGTACCTGCCTTGTGGACTGAAAAACACAAATTGCTTGAAAAACACAAATTGCTTAAAAGTCAAGCAAAAAGCACCGAGAATGTCAAGTAAGTATGCTCAAATACCAGATCTGTACTGTATGATAATTGTATTGCTTTGTAGAGTAACCTTTGTACGTTTTCAAGGCCATTTTCAACACAATTGCTGTGAATTCTTCATCCGGTTCACAGTCATGTTCCTGAGTATCATAAAACAAAACAGTTGTGTTTTTCAGGCCCATTTACCCTGTGAATAGTCCATCCAAACCTGCCATTACAGATAAGTACAGTCAAGCTCGCTGTGAAATCCATCTTTTGTATCAGACGATCCATTGTATTGTGAATGTGCACCTATCTCATAATCAGCTGACATTATATCTTGAGGAATACACACGAGTCTGACTGTGTCACTTCAGCACTCTGGCTAACGTGACCCGGCTGCTTAGCAGCTGGGAGAGAAAGCATGCCAGCTCTTTAGAGAGTGGAGGTGATTGGAGCCATGAAGTCGCTGTTATTAAAGTCTTTGTTCCGGGAGCCTGTGAAGGGCTTGTCTGAGATGAACTGCCACTTCTCTGAAGGTGGAGGGTGATTGACTTCACATGACGAGCGTGGAACATAATGGGTCTCTCTCTCTGGATCTCTCTCTCTCTCTCTCTGGATCTCTCTCTCTCTCTCTTTCTCTCTCTCTCTCTCTCTCTCTCTCTGGATCTCTCTCTCTCTCTCTCTTTCTCTCTCTCTGGATCTGTCTCTCTCTCTTTCTCTCTCTGGATCTCTCTCTCCCTCTCTCTCTCTCTCTTTCTCTCTCTCTGGATCTGTCTCTCTCTCTCTGGATCTCTCGTTCTGTGGCTTGTGTCTTCTGAGGGGGCCATGTGTCACAGGAGGCTAAGAGCTACCAGTGCTTCAGAGAATCAGAAAACAGTCTTCAACAGTTGCAAGGATTTTTATACTTAACGTGTGTGTGTGTGTTTGAGGAGCTGGGCAAAAGCAACTTTCCTAAAGCCACATTGTAGAGAGGGTGGCTATAGCTCGGTGGTTAGAGTATATAACAACAAAAACACAATGTATGGCAATGTATGCACATTGAATAAAAGCTTCTGCTAGATAAATACATCAACAGAATCGATCGGAGAAGTCATTTTAAATGGAGGCCATGTCAAGGTCATTCCAGACCATGTGACACATGTTGCGTAATGCTGCTGAAA
The DNA here is from genome assembly GCA_903064625.1 of Mallotus villosus. Classification (NCBI taxonomy): domain Eukaryota; kingdom Metazoa; phylum Chordata; class Actinopteri; order Osmeriformes; family Salangidae; genus Mallotus; species Mallotus villosus. Next base: position 20,751 of record CAEFZP010002434.1, on the reverse strand, counting down.
CAGCTAGTCTAGCCAGCGCACGTTATAAACAACTCCTGATGATCAGACACACCTGTCTTGTGTATGACCTCACAGCACAACAATAGTTATGGTTGTCTGTTTAGCGTGGTAGGTGGATATAGCCATCTAGTTGAGAGGTCACAGTGTGTGTGTGTGTGTGTGTGTGTGTGTGTGTGTGTGTGTGTGTGTGTGTGTGTGTGTGTGTGTGTGTGTGTGTGTGTGTGTGTGTGTGTGTGTATGAAGTTCCAGTTGGCTTCACAAGACTCCCAGGAATCCTGACTAGCCTAACAAACATACTTGATCCAGGGCATGTTGTCTAAAGTGGGTGGGACAGCTTTTATTTTATAACTTTATAACAACGAATAATAAGTGGGTGAGATTAATTTGCCTTTATCCAGAAGGTAAAAGTGATAGATAGAATGTATAATGAAACCCACACACCCCTGGTGGAGTCGACCATGTCCTCTTTGTGGGGTCAATCGTCTTGTGCCTGCAAGGGAGTGGATCTAAGGACAGCGACATTCTTGGCGTGTGTGAGGAGTCACAGACTCAGGTCAGTGTGTGAAGTGTCACAGACTCGGGCAGTGTGTGAGTGTGTCACACACTCGGGGCAGTGTGTTCTGGGGTGTGCCACTAGAGGGAGTATCGTTCACACAGAAGCGACAGATAGTACGGCATGTTCAGAGTACCATTATTTGGCAGCCGTCCCAGAATAGACCCTGATGCTGGCGTTAGGCCGGAGAAAACACTCTCCTTCTGGACAAAACAAGTCGGCTGGCTTCTGCCTGCTCTGGGACTATTGCAGCTGGTGCAGCTGTGCAACCCTTAATGTTGTGTTATACAACAGTTCGTTCCGACCAAATCATTTGATTGGCGATATCACCACTGGGACTTTCAACTTTAGAGCTAGACTAGCTGGCTGTATATAGACTAATTCCGCTTACCTTAACGACCTTTATCTGTCTATATCAAGCTGTGGACTCATCGGAATCAAACATGCCACCAAAGAGACTGCCAACAGAGTCTTATTTCACTGGTGGCACAATAAATGGAAACATACAAAGTATAAATAAGAAAGTGGCTGTCTAACGGCTAGACCTAACTCTTAACGACAAAGTAGGCGCTAGCTAGCTAACAGTAGTCCCATTTGTGCAGGATATAGCTTGTGTTGCTTGGCAACAGTCCAGCGGAGATCACGTGTTCGTCAAGCAAAATAAAATATTGATTTATCAAAATCTGTTCTCGCTTTGTTAACTAATAAATGGCTTCCCAACTAATTACACTAATCACACTTGAGTGAGTGCTTTCATATCAGTAGCTGGGCTGTGATTAACTTTGACACTCGTACTGTAGACTAGAGCTCCACCGGACCTACTGTACAGTAGGCTACAGTACGACCGAATAACCAACTCTCTTTTCAGACATTGCATAAGTACAGTAGCTAGCTAGCGCAAAAACTCCGACCCAAGTTTGAAATTAAGTTCATACTAGGCTACGTTTGAATTTACACAGCTGGTGCAGGTTTCCTATAAATCATTTGGCTACTGAGGTCATTCAGGACGGTTGATCAATCGAGTCAGTCAGAGACAAAAACAGTTGGAGGCTTCATACCAAACCATTTCCCATATAGTTTAATGCAGGTTCTAATACCAACCCACTAACTACTGTTCTGAAAGCAGAAAAGTGATGTAACAGGAAGAGCCTAGCAGAAACACACAGCTATCAGTCATGAATGTACAGCTTTACATTCCAGCAGTCATGTGAGAGCAGCTTTCTCTAGTTATTGCCATAGATCAACTGATTGCACTTTATAAAGCATAAGCAAAAGTGTGTGTGTGTGGTTAACACACATACACACACACACACACACACACACAGCAGGAAGAATGGCAGTAGATGGCTACAGGAGGCCAGCTTGGTCAGGGTTCATGGTGGTCGGACGATGAAATATCAGCGTTCACCAGCATACAGTGAGGTAAAGAGAAAGCAGGTGAGGTCATGTGACGAGCTATAGAGCAGTGCTGGGTCGTAGCGTGTTGTTTAAGACCACATGGCCTCTCTGACTAGCGAACACTACCTTGAGACTGGCCATTCACTTCATCAGAACACCAGAACACCTTGGAGGTACGAATCAGAACAAATCAGACAGAACTAATCGAGTACCGAGAGGTAATACGGATCTCTCTCTCTATCTGTGATCCTGCAGTGCTGTCTGGGGACATGCAGGGATGCCATGCAAGCTTCCTCCACTAGGGGGTCAGATGCAGGAAATAGGACATCAAGAGGAATATTCTCGTTAACGCTAGCTACCAAACCTGGCCGTATCTCTGTTCCCTTGTGTTTACAGAAACTAGACTAGAGCAATCCTTGTCAGAGATGCGTGACATGCTAGCACACACAGGAAGTAGACTAGTTCAGAGAACACTTCTAGATCACATGATTGGACGACCTGTAAATGGGTTATGTGTGAGAGAACAGACATCTAGGACAGGGATCTGAACTAAAGTGACGTCCAATCAGATCTGTTCTGGGTCGTCTGAACTAAAGTGAGGTCCAATCAGATCTGTTCTGGGTTGTCTGAACTAAAGTGACGTCCAATCAGATCTGTTCTGGGTTGTCTGAACTAAAGTGAGGTCCAATCAGATCTGTTCTGGGTTGTCTAAACCCACACCACTGTGGCAGACTGCTAAACTAGTCCTGGGAACATTGTTAAAAGGTTTAACCGGTCACTTCTATATATACGGTATATGGACATACACACAGCACTTATGGTGATAATACGACAACTATGAAATGCGTTGGACGTCCTGAGATCATGCAGTCAACCCTGAATCAGATCAAGAGGTCTGAACAGTTTGCCGGTAGAATTAATGTTGGCACTTTTGAGTTTGTTATTGGAAACCTTCCTTTGTGATCGACATAAAAACTGTGACTGGTTAGAAAACAGATATTTCTATAATTGGGATCATTATTAATAGTCATTCATGCAATCATAAAACCTATTTAGAAATAACCAATTAAATTAAACTGGTTTAACACATTTTTCAGTCACTGACATTCACTTTTTATCCTCCTTAATGGCACTAAATATCATTAAATAAATAACGTTTTAAATAATCCTTTTAGTAATTTTACAAAAATGGTTTTAACTTGAACATTTTAATAGTTTTGATCTAGTTGAGTCTCATGGTTTCTAATGTTAAACATTTGTGGATAAACTTTAATCTAGTTTAAAGCATTTAAACTTAGACCGGTAATGAGGAATCAAAGTCGGTTGATCTTAAAAATAAGGACACTTTATATTTATCACCCCAAAGTATGTTGAAGGGATCCTTTCAGCTAAAACAATAAAACGTATAACCCAGAGCAGAATTTAGCTAGTGATTGAAATGATGAGGTATGTTATAGGTTAACAAAAACCTTAGCTTTTTCACTGATCTGTTCTGTGATACTGATTGAAATAAATACTAAATTAAGTTAATTGTGTGGCTCACTCAGCCAGTGAATGGAGAACAGAGACAAACTATTTGAACTGGTCTCAGTTTTTTCCTCTAAACCAGATCTCAGGCAAATATATATATGTTGAAGCCCAAAGCACACAGTACAACTAATTTTCAACTACAGTGAGAAATATTTGAATCCATGTGATTCAACCGGATAAATGACAGGAAATATGGGCATGACCTGTTGCTACGGGTAACACAACACATGACCTGTTGCTACGGGTAACACAACAGCAAGGACAGATACTCTGATCTTCAGTGCCATGTGTTTTAGGCTTCATGGTTCAGGTTGAATCTGATAAAGTTAAGCTGGTCTAAAATCTGCGGGCACAGGCCACACCCTCCCTCTGTCCACTCCAATCACAGAGAGGGCACAGAACACACCCCCTCTGCCAAGTCCAATCACAGAGAGGGCACAGGCCACACCCCCTCTGCCAAGTCCAATCACAGAGAGGGCACAGGCCACACCCCCTCTGTCAGTGTGATCGATGAATCCTTCCATCTCCCTCGACTTCGTGATTCCTCTTCCTCCTCCTCTTCCTCTTCCATGTCGTCTGAACTGATCCAGTCTCTCACTAGCTCCTCCTCTCATACTTGCCCAGCTTCTTGGGGTCCTTGCTGGGCATGCACCAGTCATCTGCCTCGGTGGTAGTCTGGTAATGCCTCAGAGCAGACTTGTTGAAGACAGGGAGTCTCTCCACAGACTCTGTGGACAAGGCCTGAAGCAAAACACAGAGACGGACGTTAAGAAAGACCATCTCTCTACGAAAGACCATCTCTCTACGAAAGACCATCTGGAGTGTGTAGGTGAGTGTGTAGGTGTGTGTGTAGGGGAGCGTGTAGGTGTGTGTGTGTGTTTTACCTTCAGGTAGATGACGGCAGAGGTTCCGAAACCCTCCATGGAGTACAGCTGCAGGTCTCCCTGGAAGTACTTGGCGTAGAGACGGGAGATGGGGAGACCGTAGCCGAACCCAGCCTAGAGGAAACACAACCAAGGTGTGAGTGTGGTGCTTCCTGGGTGTGAGTGTGGTACTTCCTGGGTGTGAGAGTGGTACTTCCTGGTTGTGAGTGTGGTGCTTCCTGGTTGTGAGTGTGGTGCTTCCTGGTTGTGAGTGTGGTGCTTCCTGGTTGTGAGTGTGGTGCTTCCTGGGTGTGAGTGTGGTGCTTCCTGGGTGTGAGTGTGGTACTTCCTGGGTGTGAGAGTGGTACTTCCTGGTTGTGAGTGTGGTACTTCCTGGGTGTGAGTGTGGTACTTCCTGGGTGTGAGTGTGGTGCTTCCTGGGTGTGAGTGTGGTACTTCCTGGTTGTGAGTGTGGTGCTTCCTGGTTGTGAGTGTGGTGCTTCCTGGTTGTGAGTGTGGTACTTCCTGGGTGTGAGTGTGGTGCTTCCTGGGTGTGAGTGTGGTACTTCCTGGTTGTGAGTGTGGTGCTTCCTGGTTGTGAGTGTGGTGCTTCCTGGTTGTGAGTGTGGTACTTCCTGGTTGTGAGTGTGGTGCTTCCTGGGTGTGAGTGCGGTACTTCCTGGTTGTGAGTGTGGTACTTCCTGGTTGTAAGAGTGGTACTTCCTGGGTGTGAGTGTGGTACTTCCTGGGTGTGAGTGTGGTGCTTCCTGGTTGTGAGTGTGGTACTTCCTGGTTGTGAGTGTGGTGCTTCCTGGGTGTGAGTGTGGTACTTCCTGGTTGTGAGAGTGGTACTTCCTGGGTGTGAGTGTGATGCTTCCTGGGTGTGAGTGTGATACTTCCTGGGTGTGAGTGTGGTACTTCCTGGTTGTGAGTGTGGTACTTCCTGGTTGTGAGTGTGGTACTTCCTGGTTGTGAGTGTGGTACTTCCTGGTTGTGAGTGTGGTGCTTCCTGGTTGTGAGTGTGGTACTTCCTGGGTGTGAGTGTGGTGCTTCCTGGTTGTGAGTGTGGTACTTCCTGGGTGTGAGTGTGGTGCTTCCTGGTTGTGAGTGTGGTACTTCCTGGTTGTGAGTGCAGCTCACCAGGGGGGCGTTGCGGGAGTTGTCGATGTGGACGGGGCTGGGAGCGGTGGAGTACATGTAGCTGAACAGACGCTCAATCTTCCTCAGGGGGACGCCTCCTCCCCGGTCTGACATCTACACAACACAAACAACATCAACAACAACACAAACAACAACATCAACACAAACAACAACAACAACAACACAAACAACATCAACAACAACATCAACAACAACACAAACAACAACATCAACAACAACACAAACAACAACATCAACAACAACACAAACGTACCTTGATGGTCAAGTCTTCGCTGCCCAGTGAAACACGGACTTTAACCGGCGGTAGGGTCAGACTGTTTTCATGAGTCTCTACAGTAGCTCTCATGGAGTTCTGGAATACACACACACACACACACTGAGCATACCAACCCTAATATAGGCATTTCAAGTTTTAAATTAACATGGGCTAAAAAAAATCCAGACATATTGCAATACAAAGTTAATACAACAACTCCTGTAACAATCTTCGGGCATCAAAAGTGCTGTAAATTCTGTAAACGAGTAACTGTGTGTTGTGTGTTCCCAGACGAGAGAGCAACTCTACCTTGAAGAGCTCAAACAGCATGTGGTAGAGGTGAGAGGGAACGTACACGATGTGAAGAGGCTGGTCCGGGTCTTTGGCTGAAAAACAAACAGAGTTGGGGGGGGTCAGACGGCTGAGCGGTGAGGGAGTCGGGCTATAAATCAGAAGGTTGTTGGTTCGATTCCCCGACCGTGCCAATTGACGTTGTGTCCCTGGGCAAGGCACTTCACCCTACTTGCCTCTGGGAAAACGAGCTTGTATCGAGCGTCTGCTAAATGACTAAATGTAGGTTCCAGCTTCAAATCAGCTCTCAAATGAATAGAATCATGTATTTACACGACACGGAGAGAAACTTGGAACGAGGGCATGTTTCCCTCAGACCACTTGGAGAGAGTTATGAGGTCACTGCTGCCAAATATCTCAACGCAAACTATGACAAAACCGTGCTAATACGATGTGCAGTGTCATAAAAGTGTAATGGGTGGATGGTTATGAAAGTTAGGCGTCCAAAAATATGCAACGTTTAGTAAAAAAAATGATCGGCTAAATGTATAATATGTCAAACGAAATATACTTTAAAAAAAGCCCTGTTTGGGTCTAATCTCAGGGCTTGTATCGGTTCTTCCTCATGATCTTTTCTCTCCAGTGATGAAGGAGAGCTCTCCACTCACAGTTGACTTGTATGATCTCCATCTCGGGGGACGTTAGATAATACTGTTCACACAGCATCTTGGAGCTCTCATAGGCATCTGAGGAGAAGAAACCAAAGATTCAATATATAGATGAGATAACAAAGGTTGTGCTACTCGCCGAAGGCAAAGCACACCCAATTACACATAAAAGCATAGACGAGAGACATTGACAGCCTAGTGATAATGACAGTCGTATGACCCCCCCCTCCACCAGGTCAACTTTGACTAAAACATCTCGGCAGACTGGAGGATGAAGCCCGGAGAGGAATCTAAAGACAGGCTGCTGCTGGGACGAGGACAGTGAGGAGGACAGGGATGAGGACAGGGATGAGGACAGGGATGAGGACAGGGATGAGGACAGGGATGAGGACAGGGATGAGGACAGGGATGAGGACAGGGATGAGGACAGGGATGAGGACAGGGATGAGGACAGGGATGAGGACAGGGATGAGGACAGGGATGAGGACAGGGAGGAGGACAGGGATGAGGACAGGGATGAGGACAGGGATGAGGACAGGGATGAGGACAGGGATGAGGACAGGGATGAGGACAGGGATGAGGACAGGGAGAGGACAGGGAGGAGGACAGGGAGGAGGACAGGGACGAGGACAGGGACGAGGACAGGGACGAGGACAGGGACGAGGACAGGGACGAGGACAGGGACGAGGACAGGGACGAGGACAGGGACGAGGACAGGGACGAGGACAGGGACGAGGACAGGGACGAGGACAGGGACGAGGACAGGGACGAGGACAGGGACGAGGACAGGGACGAGGACAGGGACGAGGACAGGGACGAGGACAGGGACGAGGACAGGGACGAGGACAGGGACGAGGACAGGGACGAGGACAGGGAGGAGGACAGGGAGGAGGACAGGGATGAGGACAGGGATGAGGACAGGGATGAGGACAGGGATGAGGACAGGGATGAGGACAGGGATGAGGACAGGGAGGAGGACAGGGAGGAGGACAGGGATGAGGACAGGGATGAGGACAGGGATGAGGACAGGGATGAGGACAGGGATGAGGACAGGGAGGAGGACAGGGAGGAGGACAGGGAGGAGGACAGGGATGAGGACAGGGATGAGGACAGGGATGAGGACAGGGATGAGGACAGGGATGAGGACAGGGATGAGGAGACAGGGATGAGGACAGGGAGGAGGACAGGGAGGAGGACAGGGATGAGGACAGGGATGAGGACAGGGATGAGGACAGGGATGAGGACAGGGATGAGGACAGGGAGGAGGACAGGGAGGAGGACAGGGAGGAGGACAGGGAGGGGCAGGGAGGACAGGGATGAGGACAGGGATGAGGACAGGGAGGAGGACAGGGATGAGGACAGGGATGAGGACAGGGATGAGGACAGGGAGGAGGAAGAGAGTGGGTACCTTGGATCACCTCCACCACATCACAGTTAGGGTCGATGCTGCCGATGTGTTTGGGATGGGCAGGGTTGGCACTGCCGTCGAAGATGAGAGCTGGGAAGCAGGAATAGAACATTTACTGCACCAACACACACAACTGCTACTGTGCTCACAAACAGTTTACATTCACACCTTTATCCACTGCAACAGTCAAGTGCAAGTGTCACATGTGGAAAATACAGCAGAAGGTCAGCAGTTCTAACAATGTTGTGATGGTCAGAAGTGTGCAGTTCTAACAGTGTTGTGATAGTCAGAAGTGTGCAGTTCTAACAGTGTTGTGATAGTCAGAAGTGTGCCGTTCTAACAGTGTTGTGATAGTCAGAAGTGTGCCGTTCTAACAGTGTTGTGATAGTCAGAAGTGTGCAGTTCTAACAGTGTTTTGGAGCCAGAGAGTGCAGGAATGATCTGTATTCCCCAGGCACAGCACACAGTAAGCCCATCTAAGCCATGAGACGAGCAGCCTGCTTCTGTGAGTGTGTAAGTGTGTGTGTGTGTGTGTGAAGGTGGGTGGCCTAGCAGCCTGGTTCTGTGAGTGTGTGTGTGTGTGTGTGAAGGTGGGTGGCCTAGCAGCCTGCTTCTGTGAGTGTGTGTGTGTGTGTGTGAAGGTGGGTGGCCTAGCAGCCTGGTTCTGTGAGTGTGTGTGTGTGTGTGTGAAGGTGGGTGGCCTAGCAGCCTGCTTCTGTGAGTGTGTGTGTGTGAAGGTGGGTGGCCTAGCAGCCTGGTTCTGTGAGTGTGTGTGTGTGTGTGTGAAGGTGGGTGGCCTAGCAGCCTGGTTCTGTGAGTGTGTGTGTGTGTGTGTGAAGGTGGGTGGCCTAGCAGCCTGGTTCTGTGTGTGTGTGAGTGTGTGTGTGAAGGTGGGTGGCCTAGCAGCCTGGTTCTGTGTGTGTGTGTGTGTGAAGGTGGGTGGCCTAGCAGCCTGCTTCTGTGAGTGTGTGTGTGTGTGTGTGTGTGTGTGTGTGTGTGAAGGCGGAGTCCAGCCCAGGCAGGTTCTGTGTGTGTGTGTGTGTGTGTGTGTGAGTGTGAGTGTGTGTGAGCGTGTGCGTGTGCGAGTGTGTGTGTGTGTGTGTGTGGTAATGCAGGTGATGCTCACAGTGCTGATTCATGAGCATGCGTGTGGAGATGCGGCTCATGTAGAAGCGATCCAGGAAGTACTGGACGTTCTGATTGGTCACGGGGGTCGACGCCGAAGGCCTCCTTGTACTCGACCACGCCCTGTGCCATGGTGGGAACGACGTCGTTGTGTCGGTTCCTCACGTTCACCAGCGTCTCTGTGAACCTACCAGAGGGGGAGGGCTTTACCTGGGGCTGCCTGGGTACACCACACACACGCTGTCTCTCTCACACACACACACTGTCTCTCTCACACACACACTCACACTGTCTCTTACACACTCACCCTGTCTCTCTCACACACACACAGTGTCTGTTTCATACCAACTTACTTTTTCAGGATCTTTTTGTCATCGGGGTCTTTCTCCAGGAAGTCCACAATCTCCAGAAGACTCTGGGAGTACCTGGAGGGTTAGGAGACACCAGCACAGGGTTAGGGTTAGGGAGAGACACCAGCACAGGGTTAGGGAGACACCAGCACAGGGTTAGGGTTAGGGAGAGACACCAGCACAGGGTTAGGGAGACACCAGCACAGGGTTAGGGAGACACCAGCACAGGGTCAGGGAGACACCAGCACAGGGTCAGGGAGACACCAGCACAGGGTTAGGGAGACACCAGCACAGGGTTAGGGAGACACCAGCACAGGGTTAGGGAGACACCAGCACAGGGTTAGGGAGACACCAGCACAGGGTTAGAGAGACACCAGCACAGGGTTAGAGAGACACCAGCACAGGGTTAGGGAGACACCAGCACAGGGTTAGGGAGACACCAGCACAGGGTTAGGGAGACACCAGCACAGGGTTAGGGAGACACCAGCACAGGGTTAGGGAGACACCAGCACAGGGTTAGGAGACACCAGCACAGGGTCAGGGAGACACCAGCACAGGGTCAGGGTTAGGGAGAGACACCAGCACAGGGTCAGGGAGACACCAGCACAGGGTCAGGGTTAGGGAGAGACACCAGCACAGGGTTAGGGAGGCACCAGCACAGGGTTAGGAGACACCAGCACAGGGTTAGGAGACGCCAGCACAGGGTTAGGAGACACCAGCACAGGGTTAGGAGACACCAGCACAGGGTTAGGGAGACACCAGCACAGGGTTAGGGAGACACCAGCACAGGGTTAGGGAGACACCAGCACAGGGTTAGGGAGACACCAGCACAGGGTTAGGGAGACACCAGCACAGGGTTAGGGAGACACCAGCACAGGGTTAGGGAGACACCAGCACAGGGTTAGGGAGACACCAGCACAGGGTCAGGGTTAGGGAGAGACACCAGCACAGGGTCAGGGTTAGGGAGAGACACCAGCACAGGGTTAGGGAGGCACCAGCACAGGGTTAGGAGACACCAGCACAGGGTTAGGAGACACCAGCACAGGGAGTCTGACACCTGACTGGAACCCCCCTGACCTTCCTGTCTGAAACACCTGACATGAAGGTAAAGGGCTCAGTGGTTAGAGCACTTGACAGCAGACATAAAGGTTTGAATCCCCCTCTGTACTGTATGTCACTTTAGATAACGTGTCTGCTAAATGAATACATAACTATTCTCTTATACTACTACCGGTACATTGACAACCTTCACTTAAACACAGTTAAACTAAATGTAATAAATACTGGAACAATGCTGTTATAAACATACAGTAGGTTTAGTCTCATACAATAACTACTACCCTGACTCTAGTGTTTGTTGAGGAGTTTAGCAGACAGGGAGAGCTGTAAGTAAGTCTGCCTGCAAGGGAAGAAGCAGCTCTGGGAATCCCAGCCCTCACTCTGCAGGCAGAGACACTGCAGACTGACACTCTGCAGGCTGACACACTGCAGACTGACACACTGCAGGCTGACACACTGCAGGCTGACACACTGCAGACTGACACACTGCAGGCTGACACACTGCAGGCTGACACACTGCAGACTGACACTCTGCAGACTGACACACTGCAGACTGACACACTGCAGGCTGACACACTGCAGGCTGACACACTGCAGGCTGACACACTGCAGGCAGAGACACTGCAGACTGACACACTGCAGGCTGACACACTGCAGGCAGAGACACTGCAGACTGACACACTGCAGACTGACACACTGCAGGCTGACACACTGCAGACTGACACACTGCAGGCTGACACACTGCAGCTGACACACTGCAGACTGACACTCTGCAGACTGACACACTGCAGACTGACACACTGCAGGCTGACACACTGCAGGCTGACACACTGCAGGCTGACACACTGCAGACTGACACTCTGCAGGCAGAGACACTGCAGGCAGAGACACTGCAGACTGACACACTGCAGGCTGACACACTGCAGGCAGAGACACTGCAGACTGACACACTGCAGGCTGACACACTGCAGACTGACACACTGCAGGCTGACACACTGCAGGCTGACACACTGCAGACTGACACTCTGCAGACTGACACACTGCAGACTGACACACTGCAGGCTGACACACTGCAGGCTGACACACTGCAGGCTGACACACTGCAGACTGACACACTGCAGGCTGACACACTGCAGGCAGAGACACTGCAGGCAGAGACACTGCAGGCTGACACACTGCAGGCTGCCACACTGCAGACTGACACACTGCAGGCTGCCACACTGCAGACTGACACACTGCAGGCTGACACACTGCAGGCTGACACACTGCAGCTGACACACTGCAGGCAGAGACACTGCAGGCAGAGACACTGCAGGCTGACACACTGCAGGCTGACACACTGCAGGCAGAGACACTGCAGGCTGCAGGCTGCCACTCTGGGGAACTAGGTGAGGGGTCAGAGTGAGCCACCATGTTTTTAAACCTCTGACTCTGTCCCTCAGCTGACCTTGAACCCTCTTCCCTTCCTGAACTGTCGGCTCCAGTCCCAACAACCCCGTGATAGAACCTTCACACGGAACACTCGGAAACAATGTTTCAGGTTGTGCTTTGTTTATGTTTCAGGTTGTGCTTTGTTTATGTTTCAGGTTGTGCTTTGTTTATACCTTAAACCCTAAACCCTATTGTGTCACCTCCTCTACCACCAGTAAAGGAGGAGACAGATCAATATGCTTGTTGTCTGGCAATCCTGGTGGAGTTGGGAGTGAGGTGGAAACTGCCCAGGCTGAATCAGAGAGCTAAGTTTAGACCTCTTGTATCGGTCCTGAACACAGTTCTGTATTTGATAAGATGGCCTGAAGGGGAGGTGGCTAACCAGCTCAGTACTCTAACCAGAAGTCAGTTTACTGTAGAGGTTGATAGCCTTATTACAGCTCAAAGGTTCACGAGTGTGATTTGTTTATCGAGGTCATGACCTTTAGTTTACCCCCAAAATAAACATGAAATCTTGGTAGTTCTCCCACTGCAGTGGGGTCTCTATGGTAACGGTGTTCTAGAACCAGACACAGGTCACAGCACTGTCAGGGCCCTCCTGTATCTGTCACCATGGTTATATTCAACCCCACTATTCTACTGTGGAACTCCACATGACACAGACATCAGTCAGGGACAGCTGACACTAAGTGGTGTGTGTGTGTGTGTGTGTGTGTGTGTGTGTGTGTGTGTGTGTGTGTGTGTGTGTGTGTGTGTGCGTGTGTGCGTGTGTGCGTGTGTGCGTGTGTGTGTGTGTGTGTGTAGTTCTGGGTTTGAGTCAGAGAGCGTGTGAGGTGAGCTCAGCTCCCTGTACTGTGACTCTGGGATCCAGGGGATGTGCTTTCTGCATGTGCTGGGTGGAGGAGGGTGGAGGAGGGTGGAGGAGTGAAGTCGTGGATCCAGGGGAGAGCGAGGGATCTAAATCAGAACATTCCACACTGCACACATCTGGCAATGGGATGAGGCATGAGACGTGATTGGTCCAAATGAGGGAGTAGACCCTAGTATTACAGTTTGTGGCTACAGAGAGAGAGAGACTTGGGGGAGAGGGGTTTAGCTTAGTGGTTGGAGTATTTGACTGCAGATCAAAAAGTTAGAATCCCCCCACCTCCATACTGTTTGTTTCTTGTGATAAAAGTAGTGAACTAGTAAAAAGCTACAGGCAGCCAGCTCTCCAGGAACAGGGTTGGAGACCCGTGGTCTAGAACATCATGTGATCAGGAAGGTAAACACACATGCTGATATGACAGGTGTAGTCACATGGTCAGTAGAGCTTCCTCCCAGCCCGTCGGCACTGCCGTTCAAACTCAGGTCTGACTCCGCATCCCCACTACGATGTCGCGTGTTATCACGAGGGGTGAGTTTAATCAGATCAACTCTAGTTGTAATAACCCGCTGAGTAAACGACTTATCTCACCAGCTAAGCAGCAGCTTTAAGGACGGAGTGCTGAGCAGCTTGTCAGGCAGGAAGTCGATCTCCTTCATGATATTGGCGAGCCTCACAGGAAGCTCCTGTCGTAGAAACACAAAGGACGTCTTCTCACAGGCATTGGACGAGCCTGCAGTCACATGACAAGAATACAGGAAGTCTCAGACAAGGATGGCCTTGTGACAGGATAGGACACTGTCCAGGATGGTAGTGGATATTACACCTTGGACATTTTGCAGATTTTATCCAGATGGTGGATTTAGCCTAAACTTCAATTGTTTATTTTGTATACAGTGATCTACTGTGGGAAATCAAGAGTAGTGACTCAAGTCAGGACGGTCTGGGATTTGTGAAAATTCATGCAAAGCAAGAACTTAAATTAATTCAACAGGTTTGTTGTTAAACCAAGACAACAAAACGTATCATGACCAACCACATTAAGATCGTTAATCATCGGTGAACTATTGCAACAATTTTCAACGAAAGTCAAATGACTGTGGTTGTAACCAGTTTGACAGGTTACAGTACAATGTACATTACTATATACTCCTTGAAAGCAACTTTGTTTTCTGATCTTATCTCCGACTGGCCATGTGTCAAGAGAATAGCAAGTGGTCTGGAGAAGGACAGTGACTGCGTAACGGTGTCGGGTTTAGCGGTTGTGCATATAGGAAGAGGAATGGAAAATAGATGTTGCCGTAGGGCTCGAGCTGTGATCACTGTTCCCATGTTATGTGACCCACTAAGGCACACACTGTCCTGAGCTGTCAACAACGACAGCTGTCACGTTTACACTGTCCCGTTAACTTATCCGTCTCAGCCAAACGTGTAAATGTCGTTGTGGTCATTTGGCTAGGACTACAATGGCTATAGTCATCTGGATAAACTCCATGTTTATATTCTGGCATGCTGTATCAACAGTTTGATGAGGTGTAAAAACTTACCAAAATCTATGAATTGTTTCATGGACAGTGGCGAAGGTGAAAACTTGGAGAATCTATCCACCTTTTTTTGTATACTAGCCATTGAGCTGCTTTTCATCAAAAATTGCGTGAACTTCATGTTGAAAAAAAGTGTGTAGCCCTCCGCTTGTTGACTGGTTCAGGGTGCCCTTTCTGGTCAACAGCACGATTCAGTCTTGCAGGCTCTAAGGACGTTGAGCTAGCTAGCTATAGCTAGCTTGGTAATGTTGTATTGCCACAGATCAACGCAGTATGACGGACATATTCAACGAAGCTTCTGTCGATGAATGAAAATTATTTCTCGATAGCGATCAATGTATTTTCATCCTTTTAACTTTGGACGTGCAACAGAAGATCCGTTTCACGGGGTACTTCCGAATCTCGACCTCCGCTGTTGTGGATGTCTGGTGAAAAAAAATAATGAGATTGTCGTTGGATTTGTCCAATGAGACAACACTACACGGCGCCTGTGTGGGTGGAGTTTGAAGTGCTTTACCAGAAAGCGGCTCTTGTACTGTTGAAAAGTTAGCCTACTCTTATTCAAGGTGATGGGGTTAGACCACTTTCTTAAGCCTCAATTAAAAAATCACAACTGTCTGATTCAAATATAATTTAAAAAGGCTAATATACATAGGAAAATGAACTGAGGTTACTCATGTATTTCTCTAAGTGGCCAGTAGGTGGCGGCATTGTACCGCGAATAGGAAAGAGACGCACTGCATGTGTTGAAAGGAGGTGGGATTTCTATGTGGTAGCATATTTGGATAAACTCATGCACCTGCTTTCATTCTTTTCTAGGTTATTGCACGCCAAACGTTTATTTCTGACCACCTGCCTCATCTGAATTTAAACTCTTGAGTTCTGTAGCCAGAAGTGTGCGCGGTGCTCAGCCGCTAACTGGATGTGTTGATCCGACGGTTGCAATGAGACAGCATCTTTGCCAGTGACACATCATTATCATTCATAGGAAATATAACAAGGTAGGCCATAGCAACGCCTTGTGTGGCACCGCTCTCTTAATGTATTAGTCATTTGTATAATTTGTGTTTTATTGTCGTTGTCATATTCTGCTAATTCAAATGTGCGATATGATTGTTTGGTGTCATGAGGCGAGGCGACCGAGACCATGACGTAGCTTAATTGCTAATGATAAAACTTCTAATATGTGTCAGATGTGTTAAAATCTTCACGCACGAGCCGGTCATTTCAGCAACCATTTTGACATTTC
>CAEFZP010002433.1:10000-17559 GCA_903064625.1 Mallotus villosus | reverse complement strand
TTCGCCTTCATGCCGATGGTCAAGGCGGGCCCTCCGGTTCGCGGCGGTCGAAGATTCTGTGATGGCGGGCTAGCGGGTGCGTGTACTCTTCTGGGCTCTTCTGGGGGAGTCTCAGGGTGGCTGTGGGGTCAGCAGGGTCCGCTGTTGCAAGCGCTTCTCGATCTCGATCTCTTCGTGTACGGGTGGTTTGCTCTCCCATTGCGGCAGTTCCGGGAGTCTTCCAGTGCGGGGGTTGCTAGCTCCTGCGCGGGTCGGGAGGGGTGGGGAGGCTCGGGAGGGTCGTGGGGTAGAGTTGGGTGGGGCCGTCTCTCTCTCTTCTCTCTCTCTGTCTCTGTGCTCTCTCTGGGCACGGCATGGTACAACGGTAAGGCTATCCTCAGTGTTTGTTTGTGTAGCGTCTCTGTGAAGTTTGGTCTGGTGTCGTCTTTTTCCTATAGCATTGTCATTACTCGACTTATCTATTCCCACGGGTAACGCGAATGTATGGGCGGCTGCCTTGGGGTGACATGCCACGCCTCAGCCTGTCTATGCTGCATTCTGCTGTCCTGAGGGCCGGTCGGCCTCGTTCTGCTCGCTGGGATTGCTACAAAGGATTCGTGCTATAATGCGTCTTATGCCGACGGTTGGGCCCTGGTTATGACGTACGTTCCACTGTCTACTCGTCAGGGTGCGTCCCTCTGTGCTGTGTCCATCTCGCAGGCTCAGGCCAGCTCTGCGTTAGTGTCAAGCTACAGTCATCCCAGGCTGCGTCTACAGTCTATAGGCTGCTTTACCTCCCTCGAGTTACTTGATCGACACCCTCTGTTCCACTCCTCAGATGTCGCTATTGCCCAGGCGCCTAGCTGAATCGCCTCTCCGCCTCGCTCCGCCGACCACTCACGGCGTCTTCACTCTCTCCCTCACCGTCCATCACCGCCGCTTACCGGCAGCCAGCCATCTCTGCTGCTCCCCCTCAGCATCAGCACCATCGCCTTCTCATCCTTACACTCTCTTGACTCATCCGAGGTCCATTCCTCTCCCCTTCCTGCCATCTCACCCACGTCATCTATCCTTCGCTCAACGCCCTTTCCTCAGCGCATCGTATGTCGTCTTCCTTACCATCTCTGATCATCTGCCCCCTCTCGTCCCTCGCGCATTCTCTTTCTCCTTGGCGCTCCTATCTTCGATCTATCCTCTCGCTCCCACACTATCACACTTCAGCGGACCGCGGCCCGCCTCTCTCCTCCCGTCTGCCTCTTCTCGCTCCTCCTCCTCTGCTTCCTCTTCTTCTCTCTTACTCTCCTTCTTCCGCTGCGGCATCTTAATCTTTCTCCTTCTAGGTCTTCACGCGTCTCTCTCTTGCGTTACGTCGACGCGACATTCCCGCCCTGCTCACGCTGTTCACTCTTTCACGGGCTCCCTAGCTCCGCGAGGTCAACGCCTTGGCTGGGCGACCGCCGACGGTCCGCGAAGTCGCCTGTCATCTATATATCTCATAGGCTACTGTCCATTCGGCTTCCTTTCGCTGCGCGAAGAGCGTCGCGCGGGAGGGACGTCCGCACATGCTGGTCATCGATCGCGCGCGCCTCGGCTTTCGCCTCCTTCAGCCCTCTCTGCCATCCCTATGCACGCGTCTCCTGCTCTATCTGCATCGCCTCCCTCCTCCCCAGCCTCATCCTCTGCTCCTCCCTCACGTCCCTCTCCGTCTGCAGTCCCTAAACTTAAGGGCACATGCTCAGTAGACATTGTCAGAACTGTCCGGCTCTCCTATCTCTTCTGTGCAGTCCAGTAGTCTCACTGACGGTGAACGCGCTATACCGCTAACCACTCAGGTGCTATCCCGCTATTGCTCGTCGTCTGCACTGGTGGCTGGTTTGCCTGTTCGCTGCGTGCAGGCTCTGCATCCGGCTTCTGTGTTCATGCTTGCTTCTCGTCTCTCTCTTTTTTTTGTTCTCTCCCTCTCTCTCCTCCTCCTCTGCTACATCTCGCCTCTCGCGGTCGTTGTCCGGTCTCTTTTCCTCGCCAGCTGGCGCCTTGTCCTCTCCTTGCGTGCTTGTTTTTTCGTGACGCCGTTTTCCTCCTCTCCTTCGTCTCTCTTTCTGTGTCTTTGCCCATTTTCCTTGCTTCTTCTCTTTCTGTCTCGCTCTTTTCACGGGTTCCTTGGTCTCTGCCCTTCTTCTCTGCTCGCAGCTCGTTGGGCATTCTTTCTGTCGCCGGTAGGTATACGGCCGGGGTGGGGGGGGGGGGGCAGGACGCCACCTGGCGGCGGGGTTTTAACCGGGCATTTTTGCCTGTCCCCGGGCTTAGGCTTGCTGCGTTCTCTCGATCTCGTGTCCCTCGGTTCCACGTATGTCTTCCCGGCTCCTTGCACTCCTTGTGCGTCTTATCTTTTCCTTCCCTCTCCACCTTTTTTGTTCATTTTACTTCCCTTTTTCACTTCCTTCTTTTTTTTTTTCTTTTATTTACGTATTGTCAGGTAGGATGGAGGTGGGGAGGAGCCCGGCAGGCTTGACCCTGGCTGGGTGTGTGTGAGAACCAGGAATTTGTGTTGTGTTCCAATGTATTATTGGTGAATGAATGCATCTCATGCCCCCTAAGTACTATTATGTTGCATACATTTTCTTACATGCCCTCAAAACATTATATATAATTTGGGTCTTATTTTGAAATGGTACTTTCAAAGTCTTCTGACATATCATTAAAACTGTTTACAATAACCTCCTATATGACCTGTACATCACAGAGTAATCTCACTCACATTTTCCATTCATCTATTTGACATTTTCCCTAAAAACATTTCAACCACAAACAACCTCATCCTCCATGAATAGACGTTGTGAGCATCTGCCAACAGTCTGACAGGGAGGTTTGATCAAGCAGCAGATTACATTTAAATATCATGTAACCGTGATCTACAGTTGAACTTGATGCATGGCCTCACAACCCAGCACTGCCTCATCAGATCATAATGTCCATAGAGACCTAATACTCCCCTGTGTGTGTACCAGTCATGTTGAAGTCATGTTCAGTGGTGTGTGTGTGTGTGTGTGTGTGTGTGTGTGTGTGTGTGTGTGTGTCCGTGCCTGCTTGTATACCATGTGTTACAGTTCCTGCCTGTGTCTTGTTTGGGTGTAGTAAGTGTGTAACCCGGTGTGTGCTCTGCCCTCTGCTGCCCCCTGCTGCCCGCTCCAGGACGCTGCAGTGGGACACGGACCCCTCAGTCCTGCAGCTACAGGCCGACTCAGAGCTCGGGTACCTCCTCCTCACACAGCTGCACATCACTCACATGTTCTCAACATATACTTTCTGCTGTCGTGTGATAGTGAGGGGAGAGAGAGGGAGGACATGTAGGGGAGAGAGAGGAGGACATGTAGGGAGATAGAGGGGAGAACTGTAGGGAGAGAGAGGAGGACATGTAGGGGAGAGAGAGGGAGGACATGTAGGGGAGAGAGAGGGAGGACATCGTAGGGGAGAGAGAGAGGGGAGGACATGTGAGGGAGAGAGAGGGGAGGACATGTAGGGGGAGAGAGAGAGGAGGACATGTATGGGGGAGAGGAGACATGTAGGGGAGAGAGGGGAGACATGTAGGGGAGAGAGGACATGGTGGGAGGAGGGGAGGACATGTAGGGGCGAGAGAGAGGAGACTGTAGGGGAGAGAGATGAGGACATGTAGGGAGAGAGGGGAGGACATGTAGTGGGGAGAGAGAGGGAGGACATTTAGGGAGAGAGAGGAGGACATGTATGGTAGAGAGAGTGGATGACATTGTAGGGGCGAGAGAGGGAGGACATGTAGGGGAGAGAGAGGAGACATGTAGGGGATAGAGAGGGGGACCATGTAGGGGATAGAGAGGGGAGGACCTGTAGGGGAGAGAGGGGGAGGACATGTAGGGGACAGAGAGGGGACATGTAGGGGAGAGAGAGGGGAGGACATGTAGAGAGAGAGAGGGAGGACATGTAGGGAGGAGAGACGAGGGATGACATGTAGGGTGCTCGCTATGCAGTCCATTTCGTGGTAAGCTAGAGGGAGGACCTTTCTGCGGTTTGTGATGCTCTCTTTCTTCCCTTCTTTGTTCTCTCTCTGTTCGTTCCCTTTCTCTTTGTCTCTCTCTGGTCTTCCCCTGTCTTTTCTCGCCCCTTTTCTTCCCTTTCTTGCTTTTCTCTCCTCGTATTTTTCTATTCTTCCCTTTCCTTGCGCTTTTTCTCCTCTTTTTCTTTCGCCTATTCTTTTTAGAGGATCTTTTTTCTGTTCGTCTGGTGAATTTTCTCTCTCGTTTTCGGCTGTTCCCTTTCTCTCTTTCTCCCCTTTTTCTCCATTCCTCTCTCTTTTCTTCCCTTCTCTCCTTTTTTTTCTCTCTCTTTCTCTCCTTTCCCTGTTCGCTCTCTTTTACTTCCCCTTTTCTTGGGGGCTCGCTTATTTCTTCCCTTTTCGGCGTTTCTCTTCTCCCTTGTCTTCCCCTTATTCTTCTTTTTGGGGGGTCTGGCCGGCTGGTTGTCGCGCGCGCGTGCGTCCCTTGTCCTTTTTGCTCGCGCTTGGCTGCCCTGTCGGGGTCGCGCGCGGGGCGTTCGCGTTCTTCCCTGTCTTTTTCTTCTCTCTTTCCTTCCCTTTCGTGGGGTCTCGCGCGGGTCGGCCCTGTAGTGGTGTAGCTCGCTGTCGGCCCTATGGTGTCGCGGCTTGTCGGGCCATGTCGGGGGGCGCGCGGGTGCGGCCCTTCGGCGGGGGGGACAGCTCGTGGCGGCCATGTTCGGGTCCGCGAGCGCGGAGACCCCAAGAACCGGCCCAGGCTGAAATCGACCCGAGTCTCTACGTCAGGCCTCTTCCTGTCATGTGACCGTCAGATCCTCCCTAGACCACGGTGCTACCGTAGCAACGGGGATCCTGTATATACCTTTGGACGTCTTGAGATAAACGTTAAGTATTCTGGTCTGTCATTCAGCCTCTTCAGCTGACACTGGTTGCTATAGCAACATGTTTGACTCTCCTGTATTCCTCCACTCTCTCTCCGCCCTCTTCCAGTTGGGCGGCCGTAGATGTATGTGAGCTAGATAATGACATGGTAGATGTAGGTGAGCTAGATAATGACATGGTAGATGTATGTGAGCTAGATAGTGACATGGTAGATGGTGACATGGTAGATGTATGTGAGCTAGATAGTGACATGGTAGATGTATGTGAGCTAGATAGTGACATGGTAGATGTATGTGAGCTAGATAGTGACATGGTAGATGTATGTGAGCTAGATAGTGACATGGTAGATGGTGCATGGTAGATGTATGTGAGCTAGATAGTGACATGGTAGATGTATGTGAGCTAGATAGTGACATGGTAGATGTATGTGAGCTAGATAGTGACATGGTAGATGTATGTGAGCTAGATAGTGACATGGTAGATGATGTGAGCTAGATAGTGACATGGTAGATGTATGTGAGCTAGATAGTGACATGTAGATGTATGTGAGCTAGATAGTGACATGGTAGATGTATGTGAGCTAGATAATGACATGGTAGATGTATGTGAGCTAGATAATGACATGGTAGATGTATGTGAGCTAGATAATGACATGGTAGATGTATGTTGAGCTAGAACAGTAACAGGTGTAAAGTTGTAACAGGTGTCCTGTGTTGCTGCTGCAGTCGCAGGATGCTCAGACTGGGAGCGTCTAAGATCGTCCAGGTGGACTTCCTGCCCAGAGAGGTGGTGTCGTACTGCAAGGACACCCAGACCCCCCTCACTGCACACCTGTCTGACGGTGAGCCTGCCTGTCTGTCTGTCTGTGTGCTGTCTGTCTGTGTGCCTGTCTGCCTGTCTGTCTGTGTGCCTGTCTGTCTGACTGTCTGCCTGTCGTCTGTGTGCCTGTCTGTCTGTCTGTCTGTCTGTCTGTCTGTCTGTCTGTCTGTCTGTCTGTGTGCCTGTCTGAATGTCTGTCTGTGGCCCTGTGTGAGTGTGTGTGTGCAAGTGTGGTGTGTGGGGTCCAATCCTCTCAACCCGGTCCTCGTGGCCCCCTGCTCTGCATGTTCTAGATGTTTCCCTGCGCCAACACGCCTGACTGTAGTGAACAGTTTGTGATCTTCTGCTGCACTGGGGGAGCAGAGCTGAGAGCTGCTGTGATCCAGATCCTGCTGGTCTCACCTCACAGGGCTGAGAGCTGCTGTGATCCAGATCCTGCTGGTCTCACCTCACAGGGCTGAGAGCTGCTGTGCTCCAGATCCTGCTGGTCTCTCCTCACAGGGCTGAGAGCTGCTGTGATCCAGATCCTGCTGGTCTCTCCTCACAGGGCTGAGAGCTGCTGTGATCTAGATCCTGCTGGTCTCTCCTCACAGGGCTGAGAGCTGCTGTGATCCAGATCCTGCTGGTCTCTCCTCACAGGGCTGAGAGCTGCTGTGATCTAGATCCTGCTGGTCTCTCCTCACAGGGCTGAGAGCTGCTGTGCTCCAGATCCTGCTGGTCTCACCTCACAGGAAGCACACAGCTGCTCTCTACAGCATCTCCAGATCCTCTCTCTCATCACCAGCCCCAACGTCTCAGCTTCATTATATTCACACAACCTGCTAGCGAGGTGCTCACAAAGCCAGCCGTGCTCTGAGTACACGCTGCAGACCTGGAGATGGAGAGGATGGGATCTGATGCAGATGTCCCAGAGATGGAGAGAGACTGTGTGTGGGGGTGTGTGGTGCTTGAGAAAGAATGGGAAAGAGTGTGTGTGTGTGCGTGCTTGAGAAAGAATGGGAAAGAGTGTGTGTGTGTGTATGTGTGCTTGAGAAAGAATGGGGAGAGTGAGTGTGTGTGTGTGCGTGCTTGAGAAAGAATGGGAAAGAGGGGTGTGTGTGTGTGCTTGAGAGCGAAGGAGTGGGGGCGAGAGAGTGTGTGTGTGTGTGTGTGTGTGTGTGTGTGTGTGTGTGTTGTGTGTGTGTGTGTGTGTGTGGTGTGTGTGTGTGTGTGTGTGTGTTGTGTGTGTGTGTGTGAGATTGAGAGCGGGAGAGGAAGAGCTTTAAGCACAGCCATATGTTGTGAGAGCCGGAGATGACTGCTTAGTATTACTCCCAGAACTAGAACACTCCTGGTGGAGCTTCAGCTCACTGGGCTTCTACACACTGAACCAGCTACATGCTGAACCAGCTACATGCTGCACCAGCTACATGCTGAACCAGCTACAGAACCAGCTACGCGCTGAACCAGCTACATGCTGCACCAGCTACATGCTGAACCAGCTACATGCTGAACCAGCTACGCGCTGAACCAGCTACATGCTGAACCAGCTACATGCTGAACCAGCTACATGCTGAACCAGCTACATACTGAACCAGCTACATGCTGAACCAGCTACAGAACCAGCTACATGCGCACCAGCTACATGCTGAACCAGCTACATGCTGAACCAGCTACATGCTGAACCAGCTACATGCTGAACCAGCTACAGAACCAGCTACATGCTGCAACCAGCTACATGCTGAACCAGCTACATGCTGAACCAGCTACGCGCTGAACCAGCTACATGCTGAACCAGCTACATGCTGAACCAGCTACATGCTGCACCAGCTACAGAACCAGCTACATGCTGAACCAGCTACATGCTGCACCAGCT
>CAEFZP010002433.1:0-5000 GCA_903064625.1 Mallotus villosus | reverse complement strand
TGCGTGGGGGTGTGAGGGGTAGTAGTCGCGATGTGGGTGCTGAGTGGGGTGTCTGTGAGAGGGATGTGTGGTGTGTGAGGTCGTGTGATGTGCGTGAGCGCGTGGGAGGGAGTGTGTAGAGGGTGGTGCGAGGGTGTGCTGTGTGAGGGTGTGTGAGGGTGTGTGTAGTGAGTGGTGTGTGTGTGTGTGAGGTGTGTGAGGGTGTGATTTGTGTGTGTGTGAGGTGTGTGTGAGGGTGTGAGTGGTGTGCGGGTGTGAGGGTCTGTGTGCTATGTTGATTTCACCTCTCATATGTGACAGTTTGAGGCGTGCTGCTCTGGTAATTGTCGTCGTAATAGAAGCGGCTGCCTGATGTGCGGTGCGAAGAGAGCGACGTTGACCTCCGTAATGGAGCCCTGAAGAGAAACCCAAACTGTAAATTGTGAATGATTCTGCTGCCACTGGCAAACACATTGAGACCAATTGAAATGAACTGTGGAGTGTAATGTTGTAACCGCACAGCTAGTAGCGTCAGACGGGACGGCCTTTCTGGTGTGAGCTCTGCATGTTCTGCCGCCGAGTGCAAGTTCATCACCGTTAGCTGAGCTTACGAAGTGCCGCTTAGACACAGACCCACTGATTGTTGTCATGGCAGCGTCAAAATGGGTAGTTCGTGTCAGCTCTGGGAGCTGTGAGAGATTTGGTGTACTCGCCCTTGTCGTAAGACATAGCTGTGCCCAGCCTATCCTGAGGGTAATTGCCAGCACGTCCTCCCTCTCTCGTGTCCAGATTGAACGAGGGGGAGAGAGAGAGGAGAGAAGGGAGAGAGAGAGAGAGATCAGTGCCTTGGGGTCAGGGATGGAGATGAAGAATCTATACCACACAAACTGTTGCGGAGTTGTGTCTATGTCTGTGTGTGTCTGTGTGTGTCTGTGTGTCTGTGTGTCTGTGTGTCTGTGTGTGTGTGTGTGTGTGGCGTCCAGTTAGACATCACAGCATCAGCACAGTGTGGCCTAGACTGGAAGAGGCGTCGTGTGGTAGTGTGTACTGTGTGTGTTGTGTACTGTGTGTAAGCACATGGCAACTGCGTCTCTGCGGCCCAGATGGTGTGTGTGTGCGCGCTGTGTGTGGTACGTGTCTCTGAGAGTGCATGCGTGTGTGTGTGTGGTGTGCATTGAGCGTGTGTGTGTGGTGTGTGCGAATGCGTGTGTGTGGTGTGAGACAGGTGTGTGTGTGGTGGAGGCCACAATATGGAGGAGCTTGTCCTGGCCGTGGTGTTCCAGCTCTGACAGTAAAGTGAAACAGAAGGTGTCGGTCGTTCTCCAAGCCAGAGGTGAGCACAGAGCCTCAGGACTAACCCGCGGGAGGCGATAAGAGGCGAGGCGAGGGTAGGGGGCCGGTGTAGGGCAGGCGCGGGAGGGAGGGAGGGATGTCCTCTTAAGGGAGGGACGGGGAGGCAGGGGAGGGACGCGTGAGCGGCTAGCGGAGGGAGGGAGGGATTGAGGAGCGTGATGGGGTGGGAGGAGGATGCTTTATGCAGGGTTGAGGGAGGGTACGGGAGGAGGAGACCCGGACTGGGAGGGAGGATTCAGGCGGACGTTTCATTCTACTTCGCTCACGCGGAGCGGACGGGAGTGCAGAGGTGAGGGACGGGCTCAGGGCGAGCGGATGCGAGGGACGGGCTTTGACAAGGGAGGAAGATCAGAGGGAGCGGAGGAAGGGAGGGAGCGTGAATTGGGAGGAGGGAGAGGGAGGGAGGGACGGGAGGAGGAGGCGATTGGGAGGGACGGGAGGGAGGATTCCGGGAGGTTCTGATTGGGCAGGTCGAGGACTGCCGCTGTAGGAGGTCTAGGTTCGTGAGAG
This sequence comes from Mallotus villosus, assembly GCA_903064625.1. Classification (NCBI taxonomy): domain Eukaryota; kingdom Metazoa; phylum Chordata; class Actinopteri; order Osmeriformes; family Salangidae; genus Mallotus; species Mallotus villosus. The sequence goes on along the minus strand of CAEFZP010002433.1, from coordinate 3,158 downwards.
AGAGAGTGGCGTAGTGGAGTGAATCGTGGGTTGTAGATGCTGGGATGAAACCCAGATCTCTCCAGCGCTATGCAAAGCATGAATGGGGCGTGTGTTCACATACTAGACAAAGAGTGACTTAGAGGACCCAAACATGGCGTCTATTGGCCCAGACCAGACAGTCTGAACTGAGACCAGACCAGTCTGACACTGAGACCAGACCAGTCTGAACGAGACCAGAACAGTCTGACTGAGAGACCATCTAGGACCAGTCGATGAACGAGAGACCAGACAGTCTGAACTGAGCACCAGACCAGTCAGCAACTGAGGCCAGACCAGTCTGAACGAGACCAGTCCAGTCTGACTGAGACCAGGCCAGTCTGAACTGAGACCAGACAGTTCTGAACTGAGACCAGACCAGTGAACTGAGACGGAAGACCAGACAGTCAAAAGGAGGAGGTATATCAGCTGCTAAAAGTCTAGAGAGTGAGGGGAGGCGGCAGCGACGCTGCAGGAGTGGAACGGCAGAGAGTGGAGGCAGAGTGGAGGAGGCAGAGTGGAGGCAGAGTGGAGGCAGACAGAGGTAGAGGCGACTGAGTCTCATGATCAGATTATACGGTGGTCAAGGGGGAGAAAATTGCAATCATCGTGTCTCTCTCTCTCTCGAGAGCGGGAGAGAGTAGAGCGAGAGAGAGAGAGAGAGAGAGAGAGAGGAAGCCGAGGAGAGAAGGAGAGGAGAGAGAGAGAGAGAGAGGAGAGCAGAGACGCGAGCGGGAGGGATGAGAGAGCGAGCGAGAGAGAGAGCAGAGACGAGAGAGAGAGAGAGCTCTAGGTATTGCGAGTCTCGCGCTCCTCTTAGCTTCTATATATATCTATCGCTATCCTCTAGCATAAAGCCCAAAAACCTGATCTCTTGCAGTCACCCACACCCGTCTCTACTAGTATGCTCTCTATCATTTCAGATAGGTAGGTATATAGTGTCGATCACGACACACACGCGAGCTCTCTCTCGCTCTGTCTCTCACCCCTCTCACTGAATTAATACACGACTATAAAAGTAACCACATTTGCCCTTAATGTAGAGTTTATGTCAAGTCATTGATGCTGTGTTTATAACTAAACAGCTGTCGATGTGCTGTGCGGTAGTTCCAGTGTTGACCATACCAGGGGCGCTCTAACCACATGGATAACACAGCCTCCACGTACCCGCCCGAGGGACACAGACTGGGAACTAACACGCGCACCAGTAGTACACTGAATATCAATGATCTAACCATTACAGTGCAGAGTCTGATACATGTGTGCAGAACAGTAATTACCAGTCACAGTTTGGACCACGGTGTGTATGTGTTAGTAGAGGGGAAAAAGATGTGGACAGATCTTAACTAATGTCTTTCGATGTCGTCTCTCATGTCCAAACGATATGGGAGGGAGAGTAGAGAGAGAGGTGGGTAGGTGTGGGAGAGTGGGAGTTAGGGAAGAGGAGGTAGAGAGGCGCGAGGTGAGGGAGGAGAGGGAGGTTTGTGAGAAGGAGTGCTGGACAAGTTTGAAGTCATGAGTTTAATCATGAGTCTCGGGTGCTTGGAGCGCGTGCGGTGTGTGGGTGATGGCTCTTAAAGATGTGGTATGATGTGGGCCAGGTCACCCTACCAGGGGACACAAAACAGCATCCACACCCCGCAAACCACCGCACACAACACACAAAGACCACATCAACAACACCACAACACAACACAAACACACAACAACAACCAACCCCGCACACACCACAACACACACAGCAAAAACACACCCACCCACGCCACACACCACACACACATCCAACATCACCACACACCCACCACACACACACACATCCCACACCCCACCCGACCACACACACACACACACCAACATCCCACCCACACACACACACACACACATCCAAACACGCACCCCACCCTGCAGACCCACACAGCATGGTGGGTCTATGGTTGACAGTATAGTAGGCTTTCGTGTAGGACTCCTAAGGATGTGCGTGTGTGTGGCTGGGGTGGGTTTCTGGGATGGAGTATACAGTTTCAATATAAATGATCTTCACTGATGTGAGCTCTGTAGAGGGCACCATACATATCCTCTCCATCTAGACCTCCACCAGACCTCACCCAGACCTCCACAGTCATCCTCACCCGACCTCCACCAGACCTCCATCCGGACCTCCACCAGACCTCCACATCATCCTCCATCCCCAGACCTCCACCAGACCTCCACTACGACCTCCACCAGACCTCCACCAGGACCTCCATCCAGACCTCCACCAGACCTCCACCAGACCTCCACCAGACTCCATCCAGACCTCACACCAGACCTCCACCCAGACCTCCACCGACCTCCATCAGACCTCCATCCAGACCTCCACCAGACCCCACCCAGACCTCCATCAGACCTCCACCCAGACCTCATCCCAGACCTCCACCAGACCTCCACCAGACCTCCAGACCAGCACCCCAGGACCTCCCCACCCAAACCTCCATTTAGCCAATCTGACAAGACCTTTCATTCCTCAAAGAATTTCCTGAAAAGGTTACAGCACAGCAAAGAATGTTATCTTCCCCCAAGAAGAAGGGATCCCAGTTTTATCTCTTCCCACTGAATACTTCCAGTCCCCAGAGGGTTTCATTCTGCCTGGTAACACATGGTACCGAGGAGAGGAACAGCAGCCCATGCAGGCTACCTTACCATGCTAGGTACAATGCTAGGTTACCATGCTAGGCTACAATTGCTAGGTTACCATGCTAGGCTACAATGCTAGTACCATGCTAGGCTACAATGCTGGGTAGCATGTTAGGGTATAATGCTGGGCTACCATCCTAAGCTACCAGGCTCTGTGCTAGCTGATATGCTACCATCCTGGCTTGTACGGTCTGCCCTACTCCGGAACCACCAGGGCATCCCATGACGATAAGGTTTTAATAGAGTGCCTGATCATAATTCAGCTCACCACACCATCAGCTCACCAACACTCTCACCTTCGGGCGGGTGGGAGAAAAGACTCTAGTAGGAAACCTGCGACGGAAGAGGAGGAAGTGCGAAAGGACACGCCGTAGTGGAGGAAAGAGGACGGATCCTTAAGGGCGGGGAACGCGAGGACCTAATAGGGATAAGTGGTGGGTGGGGGAAGAGAGCACACGTTCTCGCCG
>CAEFZP010002432.1:0-13837 GCA_903064625.1 Mallotus villosus | reverse complement strand
GCTTGTCCGACCAAGAAGGAGATCGGAGGTGGCGTAGCCGTCATGGTAAATGAGGGATGGTGTCACAGCGGAAACATCACCGTGCTGCGGCGCTTTTGCTCCCCTGAGGTGGAATTCCTGGCAATAAAATGTCGGCCTCACTATCTTCCACGCGAATTTACATCTGTGGTAATCGTAGCAGTGTACATTCCTCCCCAGGCATGTACAAAAACAGCTCTAACAGTGCTTCACGATGCACTGAACAGCTACCAGGCTAGCGATCCAATGGCCGCGCTAGCGGTTGCTGGCGATTTCAACAAGGCGAATTTGAAGAAAGTGATGCCAAACCTTTATCAACACATTGACTGTGCTACGAGAGGGTCAAGAACACTGGATCATTGTTATACTCCGTTTAAGGGTGGATACAAGGCCCAGTCTCTTGCTCCTGTAGGGAAAAGCGACCATGCTGCTATCTTCCTCTGGCCATCGTATGTCAACAAACTACGAAGGGAACCCCCTGATGACGAGACAGGTGCGTCGGTGGACGGACCAATCAGAGGACAGCATGCGAGTAGCACTCCACGAAGCACTTTGGGGTACGTTCAAGAACTGCACTGTAGATATTAATACTGACATTAATGTGCTCACTGAGAATGTCATTAATATTATCTCCACAACCACAGACAGGCATGTCCCCAAAGTGACTGTTAAAGTATTTGAAAACCAGAAACCATGGATAAATAATAATACCCGAAATGCCCTGAAACAACGCACGGCTGCATATAAATTAGGATTGGATACTGGCAATATGGATGACTACAAAGCAGCAGCATACAATGTGAGAAAGGTAGTGAAGGATGCCAAGAGGGAATATGGGGAGAAGATGGAGTCCAAATTCCAGCAAGGAGACCTCAGGAGCGTATGGCAGGGGCTAAAAATCATGACGGACTACAAACCCCCGCCCCCCTCCTCTGGAGGTGCAAGTAAGGAGTTGGTGGATAACCTCAACACTTTTTTTGCACGCTTTGACACCTGCCAAGGGGCCATTGCACCAGGGAGGGAGAGCGGCGGAGTAGGAGGGAGCGGAGGACCACTCGTTCTCTCTGAACATGATGTCAGGAGGACATTTAAGCTGGTGAACGCCAGGAAGGCTGAAGGACCAGATGAGATAGCGGGGCGGGTTCTCAAGGTCTGCGCCGATCAATTGGCACCAGTGTTCACAGCTATATTCAACCTGTCCCTGGCACAGTCCATCATCCCCACATGCTTTAAAAGGTCCACCATCATCCCCATACCCAAAAAACCTAGACCAGCCTGTCATAATGATTATCGCCCAGTTGCACTTACCTCTGTGGTGATGAAGTGTTTCGAGAAGCTGGTCAAGGCCCACATCTGCTCCTCACTGCCCAACACCCTGGACCCTCTACAATTCGCGTACCGGCCCAACAGATCCACTGAGGATGCCATTACTCACATATTACACACTGTCCTATCACACCTGGACAAGAGTAAGGGGAAAGTGTTGAACTATGTGAGACTATTATTTGTTGACTATAGTTCAGCCTTTAATACCATCCTCCCCTCCACCCTCATCATAAAGCTCAGGAGCCTGGGGCTGAACGACGCCCTCTGCAGGTGGATCCTGGACTTTTTAACAGAGAGACCTCAGGTGGTGAAAGCAGGCCGGCACACCTCATCCCCCCTCACCCTCAACACAGGGGCCCCCCAGGGCTGTGTTCTGTCCCCTCTACTGTACTGCCGTGCAAAGGCAAAAGACAGTAACTTCAACTTTTTCGAAAATTGTTTTTTTTCATTTTCGGAACAGTTAAGGTCTGCTTTATCATGTGGCCAAATATCTTAAATCAACTTGTCTGTTTTTCTGAGAAAATAGGGTGTTGTCTTCACCAAGCCTGCTTTGGCTTTGAGAAACCAAGGCAGAATACCGTATCATCAGGTTACGGTGTTTTGCCTTTGTTTTAGGCACTCAAAAACGTTCAAATTGAGTCACGCTTTCACTTTAACTAATAGGTAACTATAGCAACAACAAACAAACCTAGCATTAGCCTAGCCTACTCGCTGGCGTTTAACACAAAACATCCCAAACATGAGTCGTTTGTGAGTATCCTACCCTGACAGTTCAATCAAAAACACGAGTCTTGTGACAGCCAACCATCTGTATGTTACATAGGTTTATAATTTACCGAGTTTATATCGTGATAAGCAACTAACGCTAAGCAAGCGGAGAAACGGAAGTTACGGTATTTTGCCTTGGCATGACCACTGACTATAGGCTATAGTATACTACCGTAATTTAGCGTAACTTTTAAATAGCGGTCAAAAGTGCAGTTTAAGATCATCATTTTCTAATGTAGATCATTTAGATAATGTGTAATCACTAAAACATCAAACTGTTAGATTTCCAGTGTCCTACCTAAAATACATTTGTCAGGACAACACTTTGAAAGTACAAAAACTTTGAAGTCGTTTTTCTCAGTTCAACACATCGGTGAGTTACGGTCTTTTGCCTTTGCACGGCAGTGCAAACACACACTCCCTGTACACACACGATTGTGCAGCCACCGCAGACTCAAATACCATCATAAAGTTTGCTGACGACACCGTAGTGGTAGGCCTAATCCAAAACAACGACGAGACGGCCTACCTGGAGGAGGTGAGGTGCCTGACACAATGGTGTCTGAAAAACAATCTGCACCTCAACGCCAGCAAGACTAAGTAGATGCTGGTGGACTTCGGGAGGACACAGGTGCGGGACTACACGCCTGTATCCATCAATGGGACCCCTGTGGAGAGGGTGGATACATTTAAGTACCTCGGTGTCCAGATCACCGATGATCTGACGTGGTCTACCCACCTGGACACCGTGGGAAAGAAAGCGAGACAGAGACTGTTCCATCTCAGGAGGCTGAAGAAATTCAGAGCCTCCAAACCAGTCCTGCAGAGCTTCTACACATGCACCATTGAGAGCATGCTGACTGGGAACATCACCGCTTGGTATGGGAACACCATCATTCTCTTTTGGATAAAAATTGATTTTATTTTTCTGGAAATGCTAAAGCTGATGTGGCGCAGAAGAGGCAGCCATACAGGTGTCTTAACATTAGGAAATGTGGATGGGACTTTCTTGAGAGATATGCAGGAAGTGTCACCAAACTGGTGGGTAAATTCAGAGGTGCAACTTATGTTACTAAGGAAAGGAATCTATTTTGTTATGTGCTGATTTGAGCCATGGGATGAATCATGTCTCAAACAGGAGGGATGGTGATAACGAAAGTGTTTATGGCAAATGGATTTACAAACTATACAAGAAAAAACTTTAAGAAAAACTTTTTTAGCATACCCTATTTGAGAGAGAACAAGGTATGCATGGACTTCTTTTGAGCTAAAGAAATGTAAAGATTCAGGAATGGAGCGAGGAGTCAGTTGCTTTCAACTGACCACTGTGAGAATGTAACTTTAATACTGTGTAGTCTACTATGTTCTGAAATTCACAGACAGTCGAGAGATGCTGTCCCAATCCAGTAAGAGGTCACTGACCGAAGGAGACTGGATTGTGGGGGTGGATTTGAAACATAGTCCTGGAAATGACAGAGGTGAACAGGGTCATTCCTGGTTAGTTTCAGAGGAGATGGCATAGTACACGTGAGTCGAGTGTGCATGTTGGTTGATGATGTCAATTTAAGGAGAACTCCGCGCTGTGCCTATAGTACAGTGTGTTGAGGTTGCCGTTTGAATCAACTAGACTACATTTTCTATGAGAAGATTACACAATCACCATGCATACACAATCATGGCATCCGTTTCAGCAAATTGGACTTTGTGATAGAGAAATAATGGGAATTGTCTTGGAAATGACGTTCCGTTTTGTATGTTGAAATACGTATGAACTAAATGGTGCTATGATTACGGATATAATGATTTAACAGTTTCATTGATGACAATGCAAATGGTAAATAGATTCAGAAGTTAAGTTTTGATCTTGAGATAAGTTGGAAACTTTTCTGTGGAATAAAATTGAGGTACAAACACTCCTATCATGATACGCTCTACCAGTTACGTAAAGATGTTTCAGTTGAATTGTTATGTTCCAGGGCAGAAGTTTGAAAACAGTTATAGACTGTCGGAAGAAGTGATAACAATCCTGTTTCATTGATGTGACTTGATGAAGTATTATTTTGGAGTTGCATTAAAGCTTAATGCTTTGTTTTTGAGAAACCTGTTTGTACTACAGAAAGTTGATATTCATTTGAAAAGAAACAGAAATTGAGAGCATGTGAGGACTTTTCAGGATATGTGCCAAAGAGATGTCTTATCATGCAGCGGTTGTAAAAGAGCTGGAGAAAATGTCTGTTGACCTAAAGGCCTCATTGCTCTCAGTAGATCACCTTTGGGGGAGGTTTTATGGCTCCCTGACCTAGGAGAGAACTGCTTATCACCAGAGGAAGAGCACAATCAGGGCCTTGTATAGACTGTCTTAGACAAACCTGACTGACAGTTTACTGAATGTTTGGTTTTAGAGATGATCATGTAGACAACAAGGCATGTTCATATCCTGATCATTTCTGTATTGATTTCTTTGTTGCAATCTTTGTTTCTATTTGATTTTGTGTGAAGGAGATCTGAGATGAGGTGAATGCATCAGACGTCAAATGACCACCCTGCTGAGTGATGACGGGTTTTATCCCAATACCATGGGTTTCCCGTTGTGTCGAGTGAATTCACACTACTAGACTATAATGCTGTATAGTCTTTATCGAATATTACACATTTTGGATTTGTATGAATTATTTTGATTTTTATGAATTATTTTGATTTTATGTATTTTTGACTTTATTGATTGTGCGTTGGTGTGGTTTTGGAATAACACATTTTATTCAGGTTAAACAGGAGGGATATGTGGGAGAAATTGAAGATGTAACATATTTATCCTGTATAATAATGATTCTGTGTTCCAGTATTCCTTGTGTGCAAAGATAGGCCTAACCCCAAATTTGAACTCTGGGTAACACTAGGCTTACATAAACAAGGGGACCTGGTCTTGACCACTATCTTTCTGGAGAGGCCATAAAGGAAAGTGGGGGAGGCTTACAGGGGTCAAAGAGCACACATGCACACACTCAAACACGCACGCACACACGCGCGCCAGGTCTATGGAGAGGAGCCAATGAAGAAGAGCCATGGAACATTTAAATGCTTTGTCTTAGCCAATAACAGTCAAGAGCGCCTGTGTTTAAATATCTAGCAACATAGGTCGCTAGTCAGACAAACTTCTAGCACAATGGCGTGTGATGTTTTTGTCTCCTTGTGGCCGCAAGCAATAAAGCTTTCTTAACTTGTTCACCGACTGACTGTGCAATGCTTGATAGATTAATATCTCTGACAACTTGGTCCTTCGAGAGCCGGGTTTCAACATCCTTTCCACATCCATACCCAATAATTGAAATCATGCAGACGTGCATGACGGTGGAGAACCTCGCAGCTAAACATAGCTGTTTAAAAAGAGGCCTATTTTTTCTGGGGGATAGTGGAAAGGTGACGGAATTCTGGACTAGCTATGAGAGGCACAGCTTTCGATGGACAAGGTAAGAATACAATGGTGTATTGAAGGGTTGAGATTCTTTGTGTCTATTCCAATAGGCCTACGTAATGCTAGTTTTCAATGACACAAGTCTGTGTTCTAGAAAGAGTGGTCTGGAGTCGCAGAGGTCCGATAATATCAGCTTTAATGCAGCAGTTGGAAATCAACAAGTACAGAGCTCTGGGGTTGTCTACGTTTCCCTAACCGCAACAATGTTAGGCTGGTTCACGAAGTCCAACTGGCTATCTGTCCCTGCCCCAGGATATATTATAGGCTACAGTGCCGTCATACAAAATGATCAAAAGAGGGTTGAGCTTTCTCATGCGGGAGTTGTTCTTGCTGGCGGTGCCATCTCAGCCCGGCTTCAAGGTTGCTCCTAAAATGAAGAGATTAAGACACCAAATACAGCCTGTTCCCCCCACCCTGAGTGAGACACAATGTTTAAGCCTAAGCAAACTTCTAAGTTAATAAAACCTTACTTTAATAAGCACAATATATTCTTTAAGACATGCATCCTTTATAAAGTTGTACGAACATTGTTCCTGTTGCCATATCCACCGGTGCACAGTGCCCGTGATGCATTGGGTGGTTAAGATGCCACACATACTGATAACTTGAACTAGCCTGTAGATAATGATAGCCCTTGATAGAATTGGTGGCACACAGATGTGTAGAATTATAGAAGGTGCAGTGCCCGTGATGCAGCTGGTGATGACAGTTCATGTATTGTGCTGTAATGTATTGTACATTCTTTAGTATATATATATAGTCGACTTTTGTGTTTTGGGAAAAATATAGAGAAAAAAATCCAGTGGAGTCGTTAAAGACGCACTGAGGTCCTATATTAGCTAATACCCGGTGAAAGACCCAGTGAAGCGAGTATATGGTATCCTATTTTACTAAGACCTAGTGATCGATGACGTATCAAAACTGAGAAAGACCCGGTGAAGTAAATAGGCGGTGTCGTATGTACAGAGACCCAGTGATTTGTGACCTATCAGTGAACTAAATACCTTTGCTAAAATCCTGTCAGTGAAGTGTGTGTGCATTCTTTAACTAAGACCTGTGAAATAATGGTGAAGCGAAATGTGTTAAACACTGACGAGGACCTTAAAGACCTAGGCTGGGTTGCACCAACAAGGATTAACTCTTAAACTAGGTTTAAACCAGGTTTGTCTTTTAATACAGTTGCACCAAACTTTAAACCTAGTTTAACCTTAGTTTAAATTTAATCCTGGGTAAATCTAATCCTTTGGCAATCTCTGTTTAATTTCCATTTAAATCTAGATTAAATTTAAATCTGTTGCACCAGTCATTTTAAACCTAGTCTAAACCTGGATTAGCAGTTATATTTAAACCACCCCATGAGGAGGTTTATCTCAGTTTTATTGACAACATGGCTGCATATCTTCGCTGGATGGAGTTAGAGGAAAGAGTTCCTCGCAGGAAAATTAGAGATAGGTTAAACCCAATTGAATTCTACGACAACAGCGAGTTTTCACAGCGGTACAGATTTACAAAGGAGTCTGTCATATACCTGAATGGGAAGGTTGGACCAGCAATCAAGCATGGAAGTGAGAGGAATTTTGCTGTGCCACCGCTTCTCCAGCTCCTAGTAGCTTTGCGATTTTATGCTACAGGGTGTTTTCAGATGGTCGATGGGGATCTTTTCGGAGTTCATAAATCCACAGTCTGCAGAATTGTCAGCAGAGTGTCCAAGGCAATTGCAAGTTTAAAGGCTCAGTACATTCACTTTGAACCAAGGAGAGAGACAACAGCTGGATTTTATGGGAGAGCAGGTTTTCCAGGAGTAATTGGGGCTATCGACTGCACCCACATTCCCATTACCAACCCAGGTGGTGAGAATGGGGAACTGTTTCGGAATCGAAAGGGCTACTGCTCAATTGAGCTGTGCCAACGAACAACCGTCTAAGTCCAAAAAAACGAAAATTGAGATAACCACATGACTTGAATGTATGTGTGCCACTTTGTATACACAATCACTTTGGGGTTGTGTTCGCGCGACCAAAACTCCGTATTTTAAACTTTAAAATAGTCTCACGCGGAAAAACTGTTTAAGTCCACTAACGAAAAATGGAGACGCCGGTTACTTTCATGTCCGCTGCGGACATTGAAAGGCAAAACCTCAGCAAAAAAAAGGAGAGTTCACATGAATGAATGGAAGGACAGAGCAAGGAAATCCTTGAGGGATGCTGGGAAACCATATGTGAACCGGAGAGGAGAGCAAAAACGAGGAAAAGGTCCACCGAAAGAGGTGAGTGAAATAACCGTTTACAAAGTATCTAGCTCTTCGCTACAGTAGGCCTACAGTACAGTACAGTACTGTAAGCGGTTACAGTCAGAGGGACGTCTTACTACAGTTCATATAGCTCACTCTGTTTAACGGATCAAGTTATGAATGGGTCGAAACGAATGCTGTAGGCTACTCCTTATAACCACCATAAATTAATCAAAACATTTTAGCTGCGTTTGATGTCCCTAACGTTAGCTAGCGCGATACTGTAGAGCTAGTTGGCTAGCCAGTTACTTTGTAACTTAGCTGGTTACAGCCAGGGGCATATTACTGGTCGTCTAACGTTACTTATGTACTTATGTCCACCAGACTGTTTACTGTAGCTAATCAAGTTTGTTTCTGTTAAGGGCAAAGTGTGCAAGGAGACGTGTCCCAGGCAGTGTTCAAGCCTAGCAGACCAAATACAACTTCAGCTCTTCACCGAGTTTTATGCTGTCTCTTATGAGAGGCAGCAGGCTATCATTCTCTCTGGTTTGGAGCAGGTAGGCTCTGTATTGGCATGTCTGTATTTTCAGTGAGAGCCACTAAATCTTGGAACCCAATACCAATTGAGATAAGAGAGTGGAACACCTTTGCTGGTTTTAAAAGTAAAATGAAATCATGGCTAAAATCAACCCAAGCATGCACCCATCATCCATAGATTGTTTTCTTAATGTTGTAACGTTCTGTTGTCTTGGCGTCTTACTGTTGTGATGTTGTTGTTGTTGTGGTGTCTAAATGTTGTGATTTTAATGTCGTATTGTGTTATGTTTTACTGTTGTGAAATTTTGTGTTATTGTTTTTATACTTAGGTTTCCCTTTTTGACAGAGATGTATTACTCTGTTTCCTGTCCAGGGACTACAGATGAAAATTAGTTTATAGCTAACTCTGGCACTGCTTATGTGCTGTGCATTGTCCCTGTTAAATAAAAAAATGAAAAATATTAAAAAAAGGCTAACTTAAGCAATTCATCACCATATCATGTCAACAGTATGCAATGCATTACAATGTAGGCCCATGAAATAACCAGTGAATTGAATACTACTGTATGCCTTCAATTCACTAAGACTGCACATGTGCCTGATCACTGTAAATGTTAAATTTTGTGAGGATGGATGAAGGATGATGGGCAACAAGTAGGCCACCAAGTGCATTACAGACCACAGTGCTTTGGTGCCCTTAAAGGCATACACATGGCTTTACTTCTAGCACAAGGTGAGCCGCAGACGACCACGTGGGCCTGGCACTGAGATAACGAAGATTATCACATTTATAAGAGCTCACATTTATTTCAGTCTTTCAACTGACCAACAGTCGCCTACAGGCAAGTTTGATAAAGCCTAGCGTTTTCCGTTTGTTAACTTTTTATCACATGCATGATTTTAATTAGATACATTGTCCATAACATATTTATTTAAAGTTACTTATCTTTGAAAAGGTTATTCAAGAAAAGTTAGGCAGTCAGTCTGAGGGAACAGAGCAGGGAACAGAGCAGGCAGCCAAAGTCAGGTCTCCATAAGAGGACTTCAGAGGAAAGCATAAGAACAGGTAAAAAGAATATATGTATGTGAATAACAAAATCCTACAGTTTAGAAGAAAGTTTAGAATTATACATTGTTGTCACAGAAACAATGCAATTGTGCAAAATATGTGCATAGTTTATTATATTTCCCTTGTTCATGAGTTGTGTGTTTTTTTAGGCCTCATAGAATTCATCCTGCAGTGAGAGAGGGGATGAAAGAGCATATCCCGAGCTTCCCACGCCAACCGAACCACTACTCACGGATGAAGGGAGATGTGGACAGGGAGTACCTGAGCCCTGATTTAAACCTGCTCCACATGTTCCGCCTGTACAAGGAAAACAATCCGACATCCACTGCAAAGTTCTGGCTCTATAGGGACCTCTGTAAGCAGCAGAACCTCAGTTTTGGGCAGCCAAGAAGTGACACTTGTGCAAAATGTGATGCCCTGTTCTCCAAATTAACAGCTGCTACAACAGATGGAGAAAAGTTGAAGATCGCAGCCGAGAGTGAACTTCACCACCGGAAAGCTGAAAAAGCGTACACCCAGTTGCAGGCTGACACAGAGTGGGCCAAAGCCAATGATGACTGCCATGTCATATGTATCGACATGCAGGGGGTAGTAGTGTTCACGCCAAACCTGACACATTCGAACGTGTACTATCAACGGCAGCTGGCCAACTACAACCTCTGTATCCAGGAGATGGGCACTGACGATCCTCCTACAATGTGCCTCTGGCATGAGGGCATCGCTCACAGAGGTTCCATCGAGGTGGCAAGCTGCCTTTTAAAGTGGGCAGAAAAATCTTTCGCTCCCCTAGTCCAGGCAAAGGAACGGAAGCTCATCATGTACAGTGACCGATGCTGTGGTCAGAATAACAACTGGCGAGTCCTAAACCTCATGCTCGTATCTAGAGGGTACTTCAGTCAGATAGAGCAGAAGTTCATGGTGTCTGGTCACTCCTTCCTTCCCTGTGACCGTTCCTTTGCCACGCTGGACAAGAGGCGTAAGGTGTCCACACTCCACACCCCCAGCGATGTTGCCGAGATGATCCGTGGAGCCAGGCAGCAGCATCCATTTAACGTCTTCGAGATTAAATGTGCGGACTTCAGGCAGCTCCCTGATGCAACATTGAAGCGTCCACCTGGCCTCCTAATCACATCCATGATGTGGTTGAAAGTGACAGGTAAAAAACTAAAGAGTTGGTTTTCAGTGTTGGGGATATGTGCGTGAAAGAAGAATCTTTATTGAATTTCTTGTTGAATCATGATTTCAGCTGCTGATCCATGGTGTGTCCACACAAAAGGGAGCCACAGCCTCTACGAGGGATGGAAGACCTGGCTGATCACCAAACGGAGGAAGAATCAACCACCTCCAGCTCCCTTGTTCTCCACCATGTATGCTCGTGCTTACGAGGACCCTCTACCCGTCAAGAAGGAGAGGCACCGTGACCTTATGAAAATGCTAGCCTACATGCCAGCGGTGGCCCAAGCATTTTATGGGGCATTAGAATGTGAAGAGTAGCCTGGTATGTGTAGGTCATGTGCAGGGTAAGGTGGGGTATATTGTGTAAAATTAATCATAATAGTAGTTGTAGCTTATTTTATGTTGTATATTAGGATTATATAGGTATTTATTTAGTAAATTAATGAATGGGTTGATTATTTATGAAATGTATTATAAAAGTTAAAAGGAACAAAAAAAAGGAAGACGTATGGTAAAGTAGCATGGTAGTATGGAACCATAGCATGGAATGATGATAATGTATGTCTGCATTGTTAACCGTTATTACTGTTGTTTATTGTTTGTATGTATTGTTTATTGGAAGTATGTATGGTTTATTGTTTGTACTGATGTTTATTTTCTGTGCTATAAGTAGGCCTATGTATTGTTCATTGTTCGTACTGTATTGTCCGTGTTTTTCTTCTGTGATTTACGTTGGTAAGAAATTGAAAGAAAGAAATGGTTAATATTTTCTTTAAGGTTCTATTACTGTATTAAAACTAAGATAAAGGAATCAAATATCCAGTGGTTTAAAGTGATATGATGAATTGGACTTATACTGTTATTCCAAATTAACTGGACATATACTGTTTTTCCACATTCCAGAAATGTAAATTACTCTAACTTTCAATTTTTAAGATTGATACTAAAACATCTTATCTCATTAGAATTGTGAAGCTTTTGTTGTCTATCTTCAAGTAAAAAAATTAGTTATAATATAATATTCAGAGACAAATGTAAAAAAAAATATTATTCGAAATTTGAAAATATGGACTTATATGGTTCTTCGTCTCAACAGCTCAATTAATGTCCAAGTTGTGTGTGATGACCAGGCCCAGATCACACACGTTGTTGCAAGATGGCCAGGATCCACACATGACAGCCGAATCTTTGACAACAGTCAACTTTGTGCACTGCTGGAGAGAGGGGAGATCCGTGGACACCTAGTGGGGGACAATGGCTATGCATGTCGCCCATACCTGATGACTCCTCTTTTGAACCCTCAGACCCAGGCAGAAAAAAACTACAACTACTCTCACATTCAAACAAGAGGGATAATAGAGAGAGTGTTTGGGGTGTGGAAGCGGAGATTCCCATGTATACAGGAGGGTCTCCGCACAAAATTGGACACTACCCTGACCATCATTGTTGCAGTAGCTGTTTTGTACAACTTTGGGAAGAGAGTAGGAGATGAGCTACCAGAGGAGGATGAGCACCCACTTGAGGATGATCTGGAAGATGCTCAAGTGCAGAATGCTGCAAACGCAAATGGCAATGCTGTCAGGAGAACACTGATTGAAAACCACTTTGCAGCGTAATTAAGGTCAGTATTGGCAGAATATAGTTATATTTTCATTGATATGTGCACTTATACAATAGATTACCTTAACCCATACTTATTAACTAATATGCTTCTTACTTTCTCATCCATACAGGGAGGAACTAATAAGAACAGCAAGACAAGGGGACTGCCAATTTGATTGAAAGAAACATTTTACTCTAATAAATACAAATACATTACACAATTTCCGTTTCAGAATTCATTCAAAAATCTTTCTATTTCATGTGACTGGCTTTGATCCAGTAGCCTCTGCTTCTGAAGAGTTAGGACCTCTTTCTGTAGCAACAGGACATCTTTTTTAATTTTTGCATTTTCTATGTCGAGCATGCATCTCTCTTTCTCTAATGTGAGAAGCTCCTGGTGAGAGCTAAGCTTAGGGTGCTTAGCAGGGGGCTTCACAGGTGATGCTGCTGCTGCTTTGATGTTTACATGAGGCTCAACTTGCTCCAGTATGATGATAGTGTCAGCTAGACAAAACAAAAAAAAATATAAACACATTAGGAGGCTACCTACAACTGTATATGCACAATGCACTTTACTCTTGAGGTCTCTTGAGGTCCAGTGACATAGGAAATAACTAATTTAATAAATTACCATAGGCTACTAAAGAGAACATGGAACTGTTATTTCTGTAGTATGATGTGCTATTCAATTTGAAAATTATTAACATCTGAGGGGTATGTACAGTAATACATAGGCTCTAACACATGCTTTGTAGGCAAAATTATAGCCTGTTTTCGTCATTTTTGTCACGTTATTGCTTCAACCAACGGCGTTGGAGTTCATAGTTACTTACGTGCAGCTTCTGTGGCTGTACTGTCATCTAATGCCCCGTCATCGTCGTAGGGGTTGGGGAGGGGGGAAATCTGCTGCGGGATCATGTCAATTATCTTCTTTGACAGAGGATCCGTAGCATTGATTGGTGGTCCTCCGCCGGTTTGAAATTGGCTACGCCTCTCTTCCGCCGCATCCTTTTTGGCTTTAGCCTTGAGGTTTTTCCAGCAGGCTTTAAGTTGCGCTCTGTCCCTCGTCTCTTTGATACCAGTAGAGCCGTTGAAGCGCTCAGCTAACCGGACCCAGTTCCGCTCCTTCTTTTCTAGAGTACTGCTGTCAGTCCTCTTGTCCTCAATAATTACCCCAAACTCCTCCATCAATTCAGACAGTAACATCTTTTCAAATGTAGAAAAGTTTGACCCTCTTTGACGTGCCATAGCTAGCTAGCTGGCTATTTGTAACGGAGTTTATTATAGCCGTTGTAGTGGTAGCCTAGACTAACGGTAGCTATCAGTAACGGCATTTATTCAAAAAGCAGCTAGTTTAGGAAAAAGAGCGCATGCATTCATTTAGGGCTATTTAGTTCTGTATTTGTTTAACATACGTTGTGAATTTGTTTACATTTCGTCGGAATCCATCATGGCGGACATTGAACATTAAACTAATCCTGTTTTAACCCTTGTTTAAACTAGTTTAACTAATCCAGGGTTAAAATTAAGATGTGCAACACATCTCTGATTAATTATAAACCAGTTTAAACATAGATTTACTAACCCTAGATTAACTCTAAACCAGGATTAATTTAATCCATGTTGGTGCAACCCAGCC
>CAEFZP010002431.1:0-122261 GCA_903064625.1 Mallotus villosus | reverse complement strand
GCAGAGCTGAACTGTGACAACATTTGTTTCGACCTAAACTGATTTCTCTCTTTCTTCTCTGAGGTCATGTGTTTTTCTTTTTTGGAAAACCTATATTTAAGGTGTGGAGAGTGGATGCCAAAGGATTAAACCTGGGGAATTCCCAAGAAGATCCGTCGGATCAGGATAGCACACAACGTGGCATGGAGTAGAGCACGCCTGTTATATCTTCGTATTTACTATGTTAAGTCAACAAGCTCTGTTGACAAGAAAAATCCTTTGTTGACACATATCCTTTATTGAGGTATTGTGTTTAACATTTCTGCTTGGCACTGGAGTACTGAGTGCTGACAGAGTGGTTCGATCCGAGTCGATGTGCTGTCTGACGTAAGATAATGAGTCCCCGTCCTCATCGCTGACCTTGACTAGACAGCCACTCTGGAATGTTCTAGTAGGTTATTGGGCTGTGTCAACATCCCACCTGACCCTGGGCCGTATTAACTGTACGTTCACATTCCCTCTTCTCCTCCCATTCCTCCTCTGATCCAGGAGGTGCTTGAAGGTCCCACCTACCTCATTATCCTACTTTACTGCCATTGCACGAAGAATATAGATTAGTGTGTGTGTGTGTGATAATTACATCCTTTTTTGACCTTATATGGCAGAAACAGATTACTGTTCAGGGCAACAAAGAAGTGTGTGTGTTTGCTTCATCTGCACACACACACACACACACACACACCTTGCTTCTCTCCAGGACGGCTCCCTCCCTGATGAAAGGAGGATGACGCAAAGCCATCAGCCACTCACGCACACGAGTTGTGTGTGTGTGTGTGGGGGTGTACGAGGGGATTAGGAGACAGAGGGAGGTTTGACTCAACAGAAAGGGTTGAGCCAGGAACCTAAGACTGAGCAACTAATGGTTTGCTTGGGTGGCTTGTCTTTTGCAAATGTCATTGCTTATTTGTTTGACAGTGTGTATTTGAAATGGTGCTTGGTGATGTATGTAGTTGTGCATGTGCCTTGTTGTGACATTTAGACATGTTAGATTGATAGTTACATGGTAATAATAACATGTCATAATATCATGTAACCCGCCCTGCAGATTTCTGACATATACAGTTACACCCTGTGGTGTTCCATATGTGTTGGTGTGTAGATTAGATATGTCTTGGAACACTGTGCTGTAATGTCTTAGAGCACATTGGCGACATAGCTGTATGTATAAATACCAAGACTGGAACATACAACACACATGAAATACACAAAGGAAACACGTACACACACTCAAACACATGCGTACAGGCAGACACACATCATATGCCTCTGTCTCCTATTCATGGCTATGAAGGTCAAAGGTTCAAACTCAACGATCACATAACCCTCGAACGTGATGACAGGCCGACCCAGTTTGATGGATGTTTCACTGGAATGGAACACACGGTACAATGAACACCTCACGTCACATGACTCATTGGAGGCCTCTCACCAGTGGTTATCCACGAACAGAACATAGCCCAGGTTGACTCTTGCAGAGATCTGAGCATACACATCAACAATAGACTAACATGGAGTATTCAGTATTCAGGTCGGAAAAAAACAGTGAAGCGGCTACACTCCCTTCATAGGCTGAGTGTCTTTGGTGTCAAACGGCTTCTCTTTCATCGCACCACACTCGAGAATATCCTGCTTGTGGCGACCTTGCGAGACGGATAGGTGGATTCGCGCGATCGAGAGTGCATGTGTATGGCATGTAGTGACCCAGAGACGCAGATTCTGTTCTCCCCTCTGACTTCGACACGGCTGAAGAGCCTTGGGGTCTGGCAGGGGCACTCCGGCCACAATATCCCAGTTTATCCTCTCTCTCTCTCTCTCTCTCTCTCGCGCGTGTGAAGTCACCTCTGTCTGTGCGTAAGCAAAGGGGTGCGTGATGCCGTCACATGGCTGTTCTGTCTTTCCTCTCCTTCCTCTCCGCTGTCTTGTCTGTCGAGCTTATCTCGGCCCCGCAGATCCTGACGTCTCTCGCCCCACTGGGGCATGGGAGTTATTCTCCTCCTCCTCCTCTCGCTCTCTCTCTCGCTCTCTCTCGCTTTCCCACTTTCTGCGTTCAAAATGATCAAACGCTTACGCACGCACACGCACCAAAACGTCTTCGACTAGCCTTGTGATCCGTGCAGTCTGTCATAAGAGACACAACTCGCACACACTTACATGAATGCCTCGTGTGTGTGTGTGTTTATGTGTGTGTGTGACATGTGTAGTTGTGGGTGGTAGGATCAAGTGTGCCTTAAGGCTAAGTGCATTACCTTGCTGGCTGCTGTGGATAAGAGAAATCCTCTCAGTGTTTGTGTTTATCCATGATGCCTGATGGGGCAGCAGCAGGGCCATGGCTAGCAGTGATCCCAAGGAGTAGGCAGTATGTCTGGGTTTAGGGAGAGAGGGGGCTGGGTGTTGCTCCTGAGCTCTGGAGGTGGCATCGGGGGAGCTCTGACGCTTGCCCAGCTGCAGCTCTGCCTCTCTCACGTGGAGAGGATGATTAAGAGCAGCGTGCTTCTTCTTGACACCACTTCTTGCTTTCTATTCCTCCCTCTCTCTTCCTCTCTCTCTTCCTCTCTCTCTCTCTCTCTCTCTCTCTCTCTCTCTCTCTCTCTCTCTCTCTCTCTCTCTCTCTCTCTCTCTCTCTCTCTCTCTCTCCCACACACATACAAACAGACATGGCATGTTGACCAGAAGCTGAGCCAGCTGTCTGACAGAAGTCTTAGTCTGGTCGTGATCAAGACACAGGATCCACGGATGTCCATTTTAGATCAAGACTCCGCAACATCATACCACCACAAACCACCAATGTTGGAAGAGTTGAATTTAAAACAGAGCAAAACACGTACAACGTTTTCAGTAGGTTTACAATATTGAGGGGGGGGGAAATGGCTAAAGAGAAATATCTTTCTCTAGAAACTTGTCTGTCAATCATCATTTTGAGGAATGAAGGCTATACAATGCTTGAAATTGCCCACAAAAAACAGAATACACTACAGTCTTCAAAGACAAAGGACAGCTGCCTCTTAAAAGGACAGAAAAAGATTTCACAGGCCCAGATTTACAACTAAACAAAAAGATGAGTAGGTGAATGTCTCTTGTTGGAGAAATAAATGCCTGCCTACAACAGTAGAGAGAAGAGTCAGTGGTGCAGGCCTTATGGGAAGAATTTCAAAGAAAAATACGTTTTTGAAGCTGAAAAACGAAAGAAATGTTAGAATGGCCAAAGAAACAGAGCCTGTCAAGAGTACTGCACTGACAATGATGGACTGGCTTGCACCTTCGCCTGGTCTTAACCCCGACGAGCATGTGTGGGATCAACTACCGCGTGAGAAGTGTTGAGTAAGCCAACCACATAAGGCAAGCAGTAGTAGAGGTGTTGAGTGAAATGTCACCTGAGTATCTGGACAAACTGACAGCTTGAATGCCAAGGATCTGCTAAGATGTCTTTGCTACGTGTGGATGTTTAAGAAGTTCTAAAAACTAAACACTTTTCACATTATTAATGCCCTGACTGTACATTGTGTTCAGTTGCCACTTTGTTCACTTTGTATTCACTTTGTTGAATACAATTATCAATTTATTTCTTCTTCCAATTCTTTTGCCCTCCAGTGTACATATCTGAGGTCATGTAGAAAGGCTTGTATAATCTAACCGGGAAGTACCAAATCAACAAACCATTGAACTGTATGCTTCAGTGAAGGGACAACACTACTTTGGGCACATTCTAATTGCTGTATGTCAGAGAAGATAATGGTTTCCTCGTGGTGCAGAGCCCCCCAAGTCTCACTAGCCTGGGACATACCAGGGTACGAATCCAACGCACTCTTTTTTCTCTCTCACTCTCTGTTCCAGCCTGGCTGCATATCGCCATCCCCCACCACAGCAACATGTTAAGACACTTAAGATAAGATAGTCATGTGATAATGTGGGAGGTTTGAACCCAAAGAAATGAGAGGGAATGAATGTATGCAGGCAGAGAGTTTGGTCATGTGAAACGTTCGACTACAGAGTTACATTTAGTCATTTAGCAGACGCTCTTATCCAGAGCGACTTACAGTAAGTACAGGGACATTCCCCCCGAGGCAAGTAGGGTGAAGTGCTTTGCTCAATGACACAACGTAATTTGGCATGGCCTGATTCCCTATCCACTCAGCCATCTGACTCCCGTCAGAGTTGTGTAACTGAAGTCATGATTTCTCTCAGTGGGATCCAATGTCATCTGTCATTGTGTCTCTATGGCAATTGATGGCCGAGCACATACAAAACACGCACACACATGGATCAATCTATTGACAGTGGGTCAGTGGTCTATCACAAGCTGGTGGGTGGAGCCTAGAGGTCCATTCTGTCATATCTGTTTATCTGTGATGGGTGGCTGTCAGAAAAAAGAAGCTGGGTTAGGGTTCTGGATGAAGGCCGTCACGTACAGGAACTGTGCAGGAATGTGTCATATGTGCTTTATTCCTGCTACACGTCTCAGACGACATGATAAAGACCAACCCACGCATGCGCACACACATTTACACAAATACAAACACACACACACACACACGAGTGCAAGTACAATGTGCACGCCCACACAGACAGTACGCACTCTCTCACGCACAGACACACACGTGTACACACACACACACACACACACACAGACTGTCGGACGCAGGATAATAAGCGTTGCTCACTGCAGCTGCCTTTGTGAGCTCCAGCTTAAAATAGGGCTCAACCTCCGCTACTTACACACACTCAAACACACATACCTTGTGGAGCCTTTGACGTCAGAGACGATCCCCTCCTCCCTCTCTCTTAATGCCGTATTTCCTTTCTTTTCAAGGGAAAAAGAACAACTTCATCAGGGGACGTGGGCTTGTTTTGAAATGTGGGTGGGACAGCTGTTTTTAATCAGTGAGGATGTGGCTGTTGCTTATTTTCTTAATAAAAAAGTGGGGGGACAGATTTTGCCAGTTTCAGAAAGTGGGTGGGAAACTTAAGCCCCTGACATAGACACACACACACACACACACACCAGATATCATGCTTAGGCCCTTAAGCTTGTCTTAGACCCCTTGATTCCGCACCTGTCATGATCACTGCAAACAAACACAGGCACAAAAAATGACGCAAGACTAAAGCAGATCACACCACATGGATTATATAGACTTTATACAGGTGAGTGTGAGTGTGTGTGTGTGTGTGTGTGTGTGTGTGTGTGTGTGTGTGTGTGTGTGTGCATGTGCGTGCGTGTGTTTTCCAAGTGTCTAGCCGGAGCAATGTGATATATTAAGATGACTATGACCAAGTGCACTCATCTCATATTCATACACCCTTCATACGCTGGACAATGCGAATACATCATTCTCTCATTACACAGATAAGGTGAACACACACATACACACACTTTCACTAACACGCACACTCACACACAGCGCCAGGGTGGGGGAGGGCGGCTTAACACAACTGCAGTGTGACGCAAATGGAATACAACTGCTCAGTTTGCTTGTGTG
The DNA here is from genome assembly GCA_903064625.1 of Mallotus villosus. NCBI lineage: Eukaryota > Metazoa > Chordata > Actinopteri > Osmeriformes > Salangidae > Mallotus > Mallotus villosus. The sequence continues at coordinate 116,745 of CAEFZP010002431.1, read as the reverse complement.
ATCACAGCTTCCGCAGCCCTAGCCAGCTGATGCCCTCCTTAACCCCTCCTCTCGTCAGGGGATCCACAGCCCTGATGACAATGCAGTCATTTCTACTAGCCGGTCACTTGTCACGAATCTATCCTACCAGGGAGGAAGTGAAAGTTTCTCAAGTTTGGAATTGTGAGACTTGCACACAAACACACAGAGCCAGTTTCGATTGTATACAATTCAAGGCTCCGTTCAGGTGTCTGGAGTCTCTGAAGCAAGCTGGTGACATCACTTCCCACGTTGTTTCTGGACCGGTTTCACCAGACGAGAGAGAGACAGAGAGCCAGAGAGAAAGAGAGGTGGTGAGAGAGAGAGGGAGAGAGAGAGAGAGATAATCGCATCTCAATCATTCGAGACAGAGCAACAGAAATGCACTCCAAGAGTACAAAGGAAATCAGTAGAGAAAAGGGAAGCGATGTTATCAGCCTTCCAGGAAGAGCCAATGAAGCAGTGTATGAAACCAGGAAGTAGGAGGGGCCTACGTTCTCGCTCTCAAGTTCATTTGAAGAATGACTGACGGCTCGTGAGGGCGGTGGGGATATTTATACCTGGCGTCCGACCGGGAGGCAGACCTACCCTATCCACCTCACCCCCTCACCTGATCTATCATTACCTGCTCTGCAGCCCCTCCGGCAGAGCGGCCCCCACTAATTACACCCAGCGGAGGCTGAGGGGAGCTCCAGCTCTGTCAAGCCACGCGTGTGGGAGAGGCTGCTGGCATACCAACATCAGGATGTTTTTCCCCCATCTGGAGCTGAACGTCTGACTGGACGACCGCCTGAACCAGCTCCTGCGGCAACACTTTCACTGACGCGCACGCACATTTCATCGAGGCGGTAGAAGGGGCGAGGGAGAGGAGAGGGACCGCAGGAGGGAAGAGGAGAGGAGGGAAAAGAGATGGTGGTGGAGTGAAGGGAGGGATGGGAGGAAGGGTCTGTGGGAGAGAGGGATGTGCTTTCCTTTCCCCCCCTCGGTCTCTGCTTATCTTCAGGAACCGAACCAAACGGTGATGAAGCGTCACATAAACGCGCATGCGCACACACGCACGCACACACGCACAGAGAGAGAGGGACCAGGTAAAAGAATGAGCAGTTCTGTGCGTCACCCAGCTCCCTGCTCCCTCTCTCCCAGTGACGTCTTCTTGATAACTCGGTGCATATGTCTGGCGCGCACACTCTCCTCACTGCCACCAACGAGTGGCAGTGTGTCTCTCTGGTCTCTGGTGTGTGTGTGTGTGTGTGTGTGTGTGTGTGTGTGTGTGTGTGCGTGTGCATCCCACAACCCTACAGCGTCACCAAGCTGGAAGAAAATGTTTGAGATGTGCGAGTACAATGGCCTGCTGTTAGAAGGTGTGTAAAAGAGCTGGGCCCACTCATATCGGTGCGATGGTCCATTTCCCCAAACACCAAGAGGATTCACAACACACAGATGTCTCTTCAAAATCCTATAGCACCTTTATTATTACTCTGCCTTTTCCCTTCATTTGTCAAACAAGCATCTTCCCTGTGTTTGTGAATGTCGGTCGTCCTGGACTCTCTCCTCTGTCACTCAGCCATGAAGGACTCTGATTGGTGCGTTTGTTTCTCCGGTCTCTTTCCAGTCCCGCTGTCGTATGTGTCACATTGTTTTCACCATGAGCATTACAATTAGCAAATCCTTTACCGTAAAGTATCCCAGTATGTGTGTGTGTTCATGTGTGTGTGTGTGTGTGTGTGTGTGTGTGTGTGTGTGTGTGTGTGTGTGTGTGTGTGTGTGTGTGTGTGTGTGTGTGTGTGTGTTTGTGTGTTTGTATGTATTTGTATGTATTTGTATGCTAGCTACAAGATTCCGAGAGAATGACATCACAGAGAGGATGCCGACTCGACTCTCTTCCCGATCTCTCTTCACCTCTTTCTTTCCTCTCTCTCCTTCCCCCACTCCTTCCCCCTCTTGTTACCCTCTCTTTCCACCCTTCTGCTCTATCTCTCTTCATATTTCTCCTCCCCTGCCCCCCTCCTCCCACAACCATGTCCCTGTCCCATTTTCTCAGAACTAAGTACTTCAGTGCTTCCTTACCAATCCCTTCTCATTGTGTTTATGTCCCCCTCTCCTTTCTGCTCTGGTTTCTCCCGAGCCTTACCTCCAGGAAAATGGACATCTCCTGTGGTATGACGCAAGCAGACGTATTTCCTGAGGGCAGTGTATCGTGAAGAAAGGGAGAGAAGGGAGAGAAAGGGAGAGAGAGAGAGGGAGAGGAGAGAGAGAGAGGAAAGGGAGAGAAAGGGAGAGAGAGAGAGAGAGAAGGGAGAGAAAGGGAGAGAAAGGGGAGAGAGAGAGAGAAGAGAGAGAGAGAGAGAGAGTAGAGAGAGAGAGCAGAGAGACGAGAGCGAGCAGCGAGAGAGAGATGAGCAGAGAGAGAGAGAGAGTATCTCTCTATATCTCGGTGTCTCGTGCTCTATCTCTCTCTATCTATCTCTCTCTCTCGTCTCTCTCTCTCTCTCTCTATCTCTCTCTCTCTCTCTCTCTCTCTCTCTCTAGACTAGGCTCGGGGAGTTTGCTTCCTTGCATGGCAGATTTGAATCCAAACCTTATGGTTGGGAGCAGAAACATTGACCATGGAAGAATTCTTCAGATTGGAGGCTAACATTTGTTGTTTTGGGTCTCCAGTCAGCCAGAAGGGTAGAGAGAAAGAGAACAATGAGTCGGGGCTGTCTGTCTGGAGATTCAGACTTAATGTCTGCCTGGTCTGGGGGAGACTGAATTGCTTATTACGTGCATACATACGAAAACACTCGCAGACGTACAGACAAAGGGCTGTTAGAGAGTGGAACTGATGAGGCACTCAGCTCCACTCACTTCCCTTTATTAGTGTGACCTGAACTGACAGTCCTTTTTTCAGAAACACCATAATAGGGTGCTGTATGTGTGCGGTGTGTGTGTGCGGTGTGTTGTGTGTGTGTGTTGGTGTCTTTCTCTGTGTCTCTGGTGTCTCGGTGTATCTTTGTGTCTGTGTACGTATGTGAGGGCCGCTTATTATATGGGGAGTGCAGGGTATGTGTATATGTGTGTGTGTGTGTGGGCGTGTTTAACAATTCTTGAGGGACTAAAAAAAAAGGTCAAATGTCAAATGTTGTGAATGTCCATGTGTGTTTGCGTGTGAATGTTTGTACATGTGTGTGTGTGTAGGGTTTGGGGGGGGGAGGGGGCTTGACGCACAAGCTCACGAGGACAGCAGCACTCTGCCAAAGTCAACAAGCTGAGAGAGAGCAGCTAATTAACAGAGAGAAAAGAGTCTCTGTCCAGTCTGGGATGACATGGTTGTAAACATACTCACACAAAGGAGCTTTTAAGGGTTTGAAACACACAGTGCAAAGCTTGGGAAGAGAGCAGATGGATGGACTGAGGTCAACGAGAGAGAGAGAGAGAGGAGAGAGAGAGAGAGAGAGAGAGAGAGGAGACGAGAGAGAGAGGAGAGAGAGACGAGAGAGAGAGAGGAGCGAGAGAGAGAGGGAGAGAGGAGAGAGAGAGAGAGAGAGAGAGGGGTTGAAAGCAAAGGGTTTGTTGTTGTGCTTGTCAAGCACAAGGGAGAGCTTCTGCCACCATAGTCAGAAACACACACTCCTCTTCTGTTGCTTGGTGGAGTGTGGATGTATGTGTGGATGTATGTATATGTAGGTGTATATATGTGTGTGTGTGTGTGTGTGTGTGTGTGCGCGCGCCTCACGCGTGTGCACATACGTGAGTGTGTCCCAGCGTGTGACAGGTGTAGGGGTATTGTGTTATCAAAGGGTCTAGACTGACTGTTCCCTCTGCAAATCCCAAAGGTTCATGTGCAAACATGTTGCATATTCAAACACGGATCAAACATGTTTACCATGGATTGAACCAGATTTCCAGGCAGCCAAGCAGCAGCTGAAATAGCCATTGAGTCATCTGAATGATCCACACCAGGGTTGACCAGGGTTAGACATCTGACCTGTGTACAACAGGAGCACCATGTGACCTGAGCTGACATGACAGGAACCCAAGATGACCCCTGATGACACCCCCTGATGACACCCCCTGTCTACATCTGCAGTCTGAAGACCAGACGCCCTCTTTGGGGCCAACCTACCACGTTGTGACGCATAGCAGGAGAGGAATTTGAATCCGTCTTTTATTGAGTTTCACTTCCTTATTGAGGGGTGAGAAAGGTCACAGGTGTTCGAATGCGGTATAACGCCCGTGTGTTCTGTGTTGATTACTGTCAGCTTCATGATTCATTCACCTATGATTGTGTGATTTGTAACAGCATTCCACTTACATAGAGTTGTCTGCAATGATAACTATATCATAAGATATATGACTATCTATCTATCTATCTATCTATCTATCTATAACCTGGGGAGAGGGGTCAGTGATGATGTCACAGTGAGGCAGACCAGTTAGAGGGCAGAATTCCTGCATGAACCAGGATGTGCAGACAGGAGACTGGACTAATGCCTGCAGGGTTGTGTTTACAGTCAACATTAATAAATAGCATCAAAGTGGGAAATTTGTGGTGGCGCCCAAGTGGCTCAGTGGGTAGATTAGTGCCACATAGGCCAGAATTTACGGGCTCAAGTTTGATTCCAGCCTGGGTCATGTTTTGGATGTCCTTCCCTTTTTTCTCTCCCGGTTCTCCTCTCTCCAAATGTCTCTCAAGATAAGTAAAGCAAAAAAGCCCCAAAAACCATGTCATCTTTTTTTACGAGTAGTGTATTTATATCGAACTTGTATGTGTGAGAGAGATAGTGTTGACATATACACTCTGCAGCCCAACCGTCAGCTTTCCAAGAAATGATGAGAGATGAGCAATGCTGTTTCTGGGATCAGTAAGGTGGCTGCTCTGCAATGGGGAAAGGAGATATCACACTTGAATGATGGAGAGATGTTTTTGTCGTTGTTCCAACACAACTGGAACAAACTGTGTGTGACAGATTTGCGGTGGGGGTGTGGAGGATATGAAAGACAAAGATAGACGTATCCACCTTTCTTGTTTGTAACTACAATGCTGGGATGATGTGATGTGTACCATTACAATACCCACTAGTTGGGGGAGCTGTGAGGGACACCTGAATTTCCCTCACGGGATAAATAATGTATTTATCTATCTATCTATCTAGTGAAGTCATTTCAACTTCACTGCTCTCTCACCTCCTCTCACAGTGCACAATGATGTGTGTCGTGTTTGGGGCACTTGTGTGTGCGAGAGGTGGATGTTTGTATATGCGTTCCGGTGTGTTCTGAGGGAATGCAAAAATACTTCCCAGTTTGCAAATATGAGAAAAGAGTCAGATACCACATGCAATGGGCCACATTTGTATATGAAAACAACGAGAGCATAAGACAGAGAGGGATAGAACCTGTGAAGGGGGGTTAGAGAAAGAGAGAGAGAGAGCGACTCGGGAGAGAGAGAGACAAAGAGAGAGAGAGAGACAGAGAGAGAGAGAAAGAGAGAGACAGAAGAGAGAGAGAGAGAAAGCGAATGAGACAAATAAAGAGGTGTGGTTTGTGTTCTGTGGGTACTGAAAGGCTCCATGGCCATTTGAAAATATTGATTTGCATACAGTTTGCATTCCTCTCTCAGGCAGTCAGTCTCACCGCCTGATTCTTCCTTTATCAGTCTTGACTCAGCTCGTCATCTTGAGTCCCCCGACCCCAGGAGACTCCCACTGCTGCTTGTTGTTTTCTGTTGAATACAGCTCTCTCTCTTTTTCTTTTACTCTTTCTTTATCTCTCTCTCTCTCACACACTCTCTCATTGTTGTCATTAATAACCTTTGCAGGGTGATGGGACACCCCCCCACCCCCCCAGTTACTGTCATCATCCTGCTCTGGTTGCCTGCAGTGTTAGCAAGGGGGAAACCCTCACTTCCTCCACTGCGTGCCCTACTTCCACTCCACAACCCTTTGTCAACGTAGTGTGCCGGACGATTCCACATTACCGGAATCACCGTCAGGCTGACAGACAGGGGGGATATCTGCATGTAGATAAACGGCAGCATCCATCAATATGAAATACAGAGGCCTCCGCTGTCTGGTCACATCGATCAGACGCGAGTACGGACGGAGACAGCGGGGGAGCAGAGAGAGGGTTCAGACAACCAGAAGAGTCATTTTGATATGCGACCGAATATAAAAAAGGAGGCTTGACGGATGTTGTAAAAAGGAAAGCATGTCCTCCAGTTGATGCTGTTCTGTCAAGTCGTGGTCAATAAGTTGAGAGTTGTTGCTTGTGGCTGTTGTGTGACGGACGGTTGTGAGATCGAACCCTGCTCCGCCCCACTGGGATGTGTTTACCAGCTCCACCGTCACAATCAGGCATAAGTGCTCCTGGGCTTATTATGAGACATTTTGCATCCGTGCTCACAGATGAGTCTGCATGTTCGTGTGTGTGTGTGTGTGTGTGTGTGTGTGTGTGTGTGTGTGTGTGTGTGTGTGTGTGTGTGTGTGTGTGTGTGTGTGTGTGTGTGTGTGTGTGTGTGTGTGTGTGGTGTGTGTGTGTGTGTGTGTGTGTGTGTGTATCTAGGCATTTGTTCTCTCATGTATAGTGTTGAGATTTGAGTCATGAGATCAAAGCAGTTTTTTCTCAGAAAGGGAGATATATACACACACACTCACGCAATCACACACATACACATACCCCTTCAGTACAATCCCTGCATTTTCTTATCTCTTATAGTTCATCTGATGATGGGATTACTTCAAAACCCAATCTCCAACTCCTCTCCTACCCTCTTTCCTTCCCATGTCCTTTTCTTCTTCCCTATCTCCCTCTGTTCTTGTGGTCAGTGAGGAAAATGACGAAGAGAAACTTATATCAGCCTCAGTGCTCCTGCAGCGGGAACATGGACATGCATAAATGTATTAATCACTTTTATGCATGGTAGAATGCAAGAAATCAGTCATATCAAAATATATGCTATGCACTATGTGACCTATCCGTTTTGACTTATCATGTCATGCTAATCTAGAACCAAGAGGGCTAACTTTCCGTTTGACTTTCTTTTCAAAGTAAAGGAAGGCACCTGAAAGTCGAGCATGTCTTACCGACTGAAATACCCAAAGCGGCACAGGCAGTGCGTCTAGGAGCCGAGTTCCGCTACAACAGCTTGTGAGGAAACATCACGTGGTGACACATCTCTAGGACTGACGTCACCATCCCCATCTCTAAGCAACCCTCCATCAGCACTCACGTCACCGCTCTCTGAGCTGCACCGTTGCCCAGCAACTTGTGCCTTGCGCTGGAGCCCGGCCTTGCGGCCCGCTCGAAGCTCTGACGCGCGTGTGACGTAAATGAGGTAGGTATCAATTTGTTATGGCAGTGCGAGAGGAGGAGTTCCCCTCTTAGCACTCTAGCCTTCTGCATTCCAGAGGAGCGCGCAGCAGACTGGTGCGGCAGCCGCTAATGTGACCCGCTGTCACACTGTAAATAGTTCTTGTTCATACGGCTCGCACTCACTGTACAAGTGTACATTTATGTATATAAAAGAGGATACAAAACAACTTTTTTCCTTTAACGTTTCTTCTATTAGTGCAGCAGCAAATACAATATGTGTATGGAATGACTTGTATTGCTTTTGAAATACATTTGAGCTGCCAAAGGAGGTGGTGTGCATTCGTTCAGTAAGGTAAGAAACTCCAACTGTCCTTCGAAATGGTGGCTTGCAATTATATTTGTATTTTAATCTTGTGGCACACTGTATTTTTCCCTATCCGACCATTTATTTAAATTCACAATTTAGTCAAATTTCATGCTAGACTAACCTACCTAACTTTCACTTTTCACCTTGGTAATTATATGGTTTATGTTTTTCTATTGTCAATTTTGTCTGCCTTGAGAGAAAAACCTACTGCCCAATTATTCAAAACGCAAGGGTATTTCGCAAATAATTCCGTGACAACAATATAATAAATTAACCTTGGATGTTTAGTCGTGCCTTACCGCAGAAAAAGCGTGCTTCGCATAGCATACATGTTGCATTGCGAGGTTTCCCTTCTCCACCATGTTGTAAACTGTGTTGTAAATGCCTATATTGCGTTCATTTACTATCATTATTGTCTAGTAGGCATATATTTACTTGGTTTGCTATTTGCATGTCAAGGCAATCCGCACAATAAAACACACGAATACAAACATGTGCCTATATCAGGTACGCCAAATTGATTAATTTTACTGTCAGACAATTGCCTCACACTGTATTTATTTTATATTGCAGAATTAACTGCTCTTTGGACTATACAAGGCCAAGAGTGTGCGCCATGGTGATCATGACGGAGAGCTGCCCGGCTGCTCAGACCAGCCCTGCCCAGGGAAGGCCTCTCCAGGTCGGCTTCTATGAGATCATCCGTACGCTAGGGAAAGGAAACTTCGCCGTGGTGAAACTGGCAAGGCACAAAGTCACCAAGACACAGGTCTTTTATTACAATCTTTTTCTCTATCAATTAAATCTAAATCCATAGCTATTTCTAATTGTACATTTTGTTAAAAAAAAACGCAATTAAATTGGAATATATATATACACATCGTTTACTGAGGATTTTTTATGTGCTTGCAGGTGGCTATTAAGATCATAGACAAAACCAGGCTGAATCCTTCCAACCTGGAAAAGATCTACCGAGAAGTTCAGATCATGAAGCTGCTCAACCACCCACACATCATCAAACTGTACCAGGTGTGTGCCATGTCCTCATGTTGCTGTTTATTTGACCACGGGTGTGTTTGTGCTCGTGTGCGTGTGTGTTATTTTAGGTGTGACTGGCACTGCCTGATATTCTACACGAGAGCGGTTGGCTGTGGTGTGTTGCTATGTGTTTTCTGAGACACTGAAGCTGAGCAGAATCAGGGTAGAGATTGAGAGATATAGCGATAGAGAGATAGAAAGACAGAAATATAGAGAGTGGAAAAAGACAGAAAGATAGAGAGATAGGCGAGGAGAGGACACGCCCGAGGGCGGAGATTTTTGTGCTTCATTCTCTTCAATATCACAGTACTGTGATCACACAGGTGCATCTCTTGTTCCCTCTGTTGGTGTGAGTGTTTGTGTGTATTCTTATCTTACTAGTGTGATCTACTGGACTGAAAGGATCACTCCCAGAAACACATTGCAAACATACATTCCGCACAGCAGTATTAGTTCAATCCCCTTTGACCCTCTCTGTTTGCGTATGTGTGCTTGTGTGTGTGTGTGTGTGTGTGTGTGTGTACGTGTGTGTGTGTGTGTGTGTGTGTGTGTGTGTGTGCTTGTGTGTGTGTGTGTGTACGTGTGTGTGTGTGTGCACCAGTGGAATGGGAGTACATGAAAGAACACAAAGCATCGGCATGTGTCAGCGACCATGTTTATGAAGAGATGTAAAAGAACGACAGACTAACGAGGTGCAGAGCGAGATCGAAAGTGTGAAGGTCAGCGCGAGAGTGCAGCTAGCTGATCAGGGGGGGAGAAGGGCAGAGAATGGTCTCAGGGATTCACATGTCCGACTGTCAGGATCAGTTAGCGTTAGTGGAAACGTGTCGCTCCCTCACGTGAAGGTCAGACTGCCGAGCGTGGCTCGAGTGGCTAATCACACACAAGATTTAGGAGCAGCAATCTGCTTTTTACCTTAGACACACACACTCACACACACACACACTAAACACACACACATACGTATGCTTGCCTGGCACTGTGGCACAGATGCCAATAACGTCACGCTAACACACTGATGCAGACACACACACACATCAAAAAGACATACACGTACTGTATGTCTGTAAACAGAATCTCTGTATTCAATTTCGCCGCTGAAAGAGTAGCTTTAAGTGAATAAGTGGTTAAAGTGAGGCAGTAACCTCCCTGTTCTGTTGCAGTGTTGCATTCTCGAAACACACACAGACACACAGCCTATCCCTGATTCTCTGTGTCCTTGGGCTGTGTGAGGTGAAGCCAGTCAGGTGGGACCCATTTGACCAAGGGATGAGCAGCTTTTTTCCCTGCCCTTAGGGACTCCTTTCCCCCATCACACTCACCCACCCCCACCCCCACCGCCTGCAACAGCAGCCTTGTGATCTGCAGGCTCCGTCCTCCCTCTTCCCCCAGTCTTCTCGGCCCCGTTGGCCCGCTTCCCGTAGGACAGGAAGTCCGCTGGAATACAGGAAAGAGGGATAACAGTAATTGACCCCTGACCCTTGTGATGAAAAGCTCTTTCCGTTCCATTCGCTCACTGGCCCTCTGTGAACATCATGTCACCTTTGAACTCTGGTGAGCATCACGTTCACGTCAGCCACCCCACCTCTCTTTCTGTCACCGTGAACAACGACCTCTCTACGCTTTTCGTTCCTCTCACTTTCACCGTCCTCCACACTCATTCCCAAGCCACTATCAGTCTCAAACCTCCCTCTATCTCTCCGTCTCTCTCTCTCTCTTCCTTTTGTATCTCCCTTTTGGGGTGTTAGGGACTCCTGACGTCAGCCTCACCTCCAGGCTGAGAGAGCCGCCCCCTCTCCCAGATAAAGACTGCCTCCGTACAGTGCTCTCCGACCCTCTCTCCACATCCACACCTCTGTCTCAGTCTATCGGCCTTTCTCCCTTTCTCCCTTTCTCCCTTTCTCCCTTTCTCCCTTTCTCCCTTTCTCCCTTTCTCCCTGTCCTGTCTGTCTGTCTGTCTGTCTGTCTGTCTGTCTGTCTGTCTGTCGGCCTTCCTTTCCCCATGTCTGTCTGTTTACAAGACCCGTTTCATTTCACATGACAAAGAATAGAGGTGCTACAAGGAAGGTCAGAAAGGCAGGGCTTCTTGTAATGCAATAAGATCGTTCCTCTGACGCCCAGTTCTCGTCATGACAGGCCTGCTTGCGAAAACAGGAGTCTCATTGATTACAGTTTGTTTCCCAAAGCGTTTTTTTAAATAATGTGTTGCATAACACCATGGGTCCCCTAAGGCCCTTTGAGTGTGGGAAGGTTTCCACTGTTCCAGGATGGGGATATACGTTTTTTTTCCCCTTGCTTTGTTGGTGACGGTGATTCATGACTGATTCTGCTAATAGCGTTTGTGATTCACACACCTCAGCTTGTGTGTGCGTCTGTGTGTGTGTGTGTGTGTGTGTGTGTGTGTGTGTGTTTGTGTGTGTGTGTGTGTGTGTGTGTGTGTGTGTGTAAATATATGTAAAGTCATGTAAAAATGAGGTCCTGCGGTTTCCCCTCCCAAAAATGTATAATGTGTCTGGTGACAAGGTTTGTCTGGTTAGAAACACTGGTTAATGCTGGGATTTAGACGTGTGGATGAGTGTGTGTGTGTGTGTATGGATGTGTTCATATTCTATAAATAATGACAATGCAGGAAGTGCCTGTCAGCTTTCTTATGCAACTGGATATATAATGGAAAGTCACTGCTTGTGTATTTGCATACTTGTGTGTGTGTGTGTTTTTAGTGTGAGAGAGATAGCAGTTACTGTGGGATGTGTATTCAGAAGAGGGAAAGAGAGAGAGAGGAGAGAGAGAGAGAGGAGAGAGAGAGATATAAAGAGAGGTAGCTAGTGCTAAATTCTGTCTCTGCTCGACCACTTAGCCAGGTCTCTCAGTGGAAAGTCGTCATCACAGACTGCCTCTGCCCCACTTCTCTTCTAACCAACTCCTGTTTCTTTTCTGTGTGTCCGACAGGTCATGGAGACCAAAGACATGCTGTACATTGTCACAGAGTACGCACAAAATGGAGAGATGTTTGGTGAGTTTCATGTTCGCCTCCTTTGTTCCAAAGTAGGTTGTGACGCTGTTTGTTTTATGTAATAAAAGGGTCAGAACGATATTTAATCTGTCTGTCACCTGGGATTTAAAGCAGACAGGAATATTATCCTCCTCTGACGCAAACCGTCACTCTGTTCTCCCTGACACCTGATCTATTAACCCCCCCCCCACGCCTCACTCACACACACACTCACACACACACCACACCGTCCCATCCCATTGTAGTTCCTGTAAATATCTAAACCTAACATGATTTTTTCTATTCTCTCCTTCCTGTGTTCCTCTCTCTTTCTCTCTCTTAGACTACCTAACCTCTAATGGCCGTATGAGTGAGGATGAGGCCAGGAGGAAGTTTTGGCAGATCCTGACGGCGGTTGATTATTGCCACCGACACCACATAGTTCACAGAGACCTGAAGACGGAGAATCTGCTGCTGGATGCCAACATGAACATTAAGCTGGCCGGTACGTACCCCCTGGACTTGACTGAAGACAGAGAGATGTACAGTACTAAACCTACATACATATATGTTAGCACTTGTATCTGTATCTATTTAAGCATAACATCCAACCTAAAAAGTAGATCAATAGCTGTTATTTACAAAGTTCCTACTTATACCGTGAAATAGTGCAATGAACATGAACATTGAGCAAGATGAGATAGTGTGTCTTAGAGAGGAAGTGTGCCCATCAGTAGGAAACCCTCACAGACAAACACACACACACACACACACACTAACACACATATGAAAACAAACACAGAAATGCCTGGCAACGTGACAAACCGAAAACATAGAAATCTTAAAGCTGTCTCCTAGCAGACAAACAAGTTTGTTGTTGAAGCTCAGGGTGATTACAGCTTGGATATGATCATTCTCCTTACATTCCTTTGGAGAGGATTACATCACTAGCACGCTCTGGTGAACAGAACCTTGATTCTCCTGGCTGGGGCAGCAGTCATGGTTCAGTAGAAGTTTCAAGCAAACAATCATGAGTTACGTTAACGAGCCAACTCCTTATCCCCTCTCCTCCCCCTCCCTCCTTCACCTCCTCCCCCTCCCTCCTTCACCTCCTCCCCCTCCCTCCTTCACCTCTTTCCCCTCTAGACTTTGGATTCGGGAACTTCTACAATGCCGGCGAGCCCCTGTCGACATACTGTGGAAGTCCCCCCTATGCTGCCCCAGAGGTGTTTGAGGGCAAGGAGTACGAGGGCCCTCAACTCGACATCTGGGTAAGTGGACGCCACTTAATGAGCCAATAAGAAACACAAAAGAACAAAAGAAACCCATTACAAAATAAATTCACGTCAAATGAAATTATTTTGGGAAAATGTCAAATGGGCTATCTAAACGTTCTCCCGCTCTGTGTGTCCTCCCTGGTCCCGTGCAGAGTCTGGGTGTAGTCCTCTACGTTCTGGTGTGCGGGACCCTGCCATTTGATGGGTCCAGCTTGCCAGCCCTCAGACAGAGGGTCACGGAAGGACGCTTCAGAATACCCTTCTATATGTCCCAAGGTAGGTCGGCATCGCCAAGGCAACCTACTATCAATGAACCTCAACAGCTAGCTAACCAGGATTGGCAAATAACACAGGATGGCAAATAACTGAAACATTGTCTACTACAGGGCTTATTCTGATGAAACTCTTATTCTCACGGAACTCATTGCAAATGTGGTGGATCTGAAGTCTCCTCTCCTCCCCTCTCTTGTCCAGACTGTGAAAACCTGATCAGGAAGATGCTGGCCGTGGACCCAGCCAAGAGAATCAGCATGGCCCAGATCAAGCAGCACCGCTGGATGCTGGCAGACCCCGCAGCTCCCCAGCACACCGTCAGCCTCAGCCTGACCGACTACACCTCCAATCTGGGCGACTACAGCCAGCAAGTCCTCAGCATCATGAACACCCTGGGCATTGACCGTCAGAGGACCATTGAGGTGAGGGGAGGAAGGGATGGAGGGAGGGAGGAAGGGGAAGAAGGGTTGGAGGAAAGTGGGAGGTTGGATTGATGTACTGTTGATCATGTGCACCAAGTGGGGACATGCTGTGTGTGTGTGTGTGTGTGTGTGTGTGTGTCTAGTGAGAAGATATACTATCTCTATGCCGCCACAGACAAACCCCTCTGTGCCAGGTGGCTTACTGCCTGTCGTGTAGAAGACTTAAAGGGATAACTAGCATCTGCTTTTAAAAGCTGACACACTGAGCATGGAACAGCAATGGCAGCCTCTAAGGGGCTTAGACCGAGAACAGGATGCAGACCCTTGTTTGTGTGTCGGCAAGTACTCTTAACTAACCGGCCCTTGCTTTTGTTCTATCTTTCCTGCTATCCAGTCTCTTCAGAGCAGCAGCTACAACCACTTCTCAGCCATCTACTACCTGCTACTGGAGAGAGTCAGGGAGCATCGGGCCCAGCAGCTCAGCAGACAGTGTGGAACCTGGGGCCAGAGACCCAGGAGCACGTCCGACTCCACCACCCCAGAGGTGAGAGCTATGGCTGGCTTAGATGCCCCTGCCCCTGGACCTGGACCTAGAGTTCGTTTGCCTGGGAGTCTCCCAGTCTTGCATCTGTTCTTATGTCTGCCCACTTTGTTGTCTCTGTCAGGTCATTATGGGAACCTCTGACGGCTTCAGAACCACAGTGTTTCCTCTCCCAGCCACTCCTCCAGTTCACTCGGAGATGGATTGTGACCAGGGTGCTCTCTTCCAGGTGAGCAAAAAAAACGAAACCATCCGTCCACAGATATGTCGCTTGTTATGTATGCGTATTACGGATAGATAAGCCAGCAGTTAGCTTGATAGAAGCTACATAGAACTGTGCTTGCACATAACTCTCACAGGAAGAAGTTAGCTTTATAACCGTTGGCACTCCTCTATCTGTCTCCCGTCTGTCAGCGGCTAACGTGTAGCGCTCCTCCCCCTGTTCCCAGCGTGTGGTGTTCCCTGTGGAGGCCAGTCTGAACCGGCTGCTCTGGAGTCGCTCCATCTCCCCCAACAGCCTGCTGGAGACCAGCATCAGCGAGGAGGTTCGTCCCACAGACCTGGAGGAGGAGGAAGCCACACACCGCGCCACCCCTCCGCTCGCCCCGACCACCACCTCCCGCAGACACACGCTGGCGGAGGTCTCCGCCCACATTCACCAGTGCCACCTCCCTTGTGAGTAGAACGGACAGACACGTACACGCACGCTCGCACGCCCACACGCTTGGCACAGCCATGTTAACCTTCTCCCTCCTCTTCCCCCCGCCAGGCGTCAAAGTCAGCCCCTCAGAGGGAGCCTCCTCCGACGGCTGTCTGACGTCCTCCTCTCTCGGCCCCGCCCCGGTGGTCCCTCCGAGGGGTCTGTCGGCCTTTCTGGGGTACGCGAGGACCCCTGGTTCCTTCGCCCCCTCTGGGGCCTTCCTGACCCTCTCCTCACACCTTCTACCCAAGACCCGGGGCTCCCTACCTGCAGCCAACTTCCAGGAAGGACGCCGGGCCTCTGACACCTCGCTCACGCAAGGTAGGCCACTCTCATGTCTAGGATGACACAGATGCTCCGTCGATCTCTCTGGTGCCGTTTTGCTCTCTCTCTATATATAAACATGTGTAGCTAATGCACACAACCTTTGCACTCCAGGCCTTAAAGCCTTCCGCCAACAGCTGAGAGGGAAGAACACCCGCACCAAAGGGCTTCTGGGACTGAACAAGATTAAGGGGTTGGCACGGCAGGTTTGCCCTCCGACCCTCTGTAACCGTGGCAGCCGGGGTACCCTGGGCCCAGCCCTTTGCGAGCACCGTAGCATGCTGGAGGAAGTGCTGCACCAGCAAAGGTACACACTCACACACACACACAAGCACACACACAAACACACACACTTGCAATCGCCAACACACACAAACACACGGACCAGTTGTCTCTGTAGTAACAGTTGTACTCTGTCTCCTTCTCCAGGATGTTGCAGATCCAGCATCAGCCTCAACCTCAGGCCACTAACACTGGGCCTCCCCAGAACCCCCTGATCTACCTGCCCCAGCAGCAACCTGCCTCCCCTCCGCCAACCTCCTTTTTCACCCCCTCCACCCTGTTTGACGCCCCCATCCCCTCCCTCCTGCAGGGAGAACCATCCCACACCCCTCTGACCCCCTCCCAGAACACCATGGCATTCCATCACACCCTCTGGCAGACCCCACTGGGGGTCTCCTCCCCCCCCTGCTCCCCCTCCCTCTCTCCTGTGGCTTCGGCCGCATGCCTCCTGGAGACTCGTCTGCACATCAGCCAGCAGCCTCACCTTCACCCCCAGCCCCAGGTCCTAGTCCAGGCCCAGGTCCCCTTCATGCCTAGGCCGGGTGTGTGGAACCTGGGGTCAATGAGTAGCCCAGAGAATGACATGCAGGAGCTGGGGCGGGGTGACAAACAGCAAGTCAGCAGCTGTGTGATGGTGAAATAAAGGAGTGTGGAAATGGTTCTACCTCTCCTCCAGACGAGGAGGAAGAAACAAAAACATGAGTGTGATGTCATCACTGACAAGCAGGGTGAGTTTGGAACATTTTAGAAGAACAATTGAGTCTGATTGCCCAGTCACTGGTAGAGTGCTCTCTGGTCTGGACAGAGAGGACCCCCTCTGTAAACCTGAGCACTGAACGGACAGGTGAAGAAACATGCCAGAGACGAATACAGGAGACTCAAAACAAACGGTCTCTAGAACAACAAACAAACTGTCACGCGTCCACCTGTGAGGTTTTTGTGTGCTCATCTAAGCTGAAGAATAAGCAATAACCAAACCCTGGACAAGGCCTAGGATCCTTTTCAGATCCCACCCTCCCCGAGAGAAGCAATAATGGACTTTGGGGTCCCTGTGCCCCTCACTGCCCAGAGAAAAGCCTCCTTCCACTCTCATGCTACAAGGAGGAGGGACAAATTCACTTGAATAACTGGTATTCACCTGCCAGTCCATGACTCGATCATGTTTCGTTCACAGTTTTCGTTTTCTCATTCAATTTAGAGATGAGAGGATCTCCAATATGACTTTTGTACGTCACTTTAACGGATTTCCATGTCTGCACCTGTTCCGAACGACGATTTTGACGATTCACTTTGTAAGAGAAACCAAAGTTGTCCTTTTTTGGTTTTTGGTCCATTAGCGTTTCCATATTTATTTATTTGGATTTGATTTTGTGATATGACATTGTAGCAGACTTTTGAACATGCAGTATCCTAAGCTTCCAACCTTCTGTGTGAGTGTACATGATTGTGATTGGACAAACTGTGATGTGTTAGAATGTAGCTCACGGCCCGCTGCTTGATCTTCATCTGCGGACACTGAAGAAGGAAACGTTAGGCAACTAAAGCACAGCGTAGGTACAGCCATGTCTAAGCAGCTCCGGGCGTTTCTGTGTGCGCCCGTTGGCGCCAAGCAAATGCGTAGGCTTGAACCCATTGTTAATGACTCTCATCGCGAAAACCGACCTTCGGTTGGAGATCACCAAAGCTTTTAGTGCTTCTGTTTTATTTCTACCTCCTTAAGTTCATGTCTGAAAATGTAGAACCTTTGCAAACATTGTCCATATATAAGCATTACTTCTTCCTCTACAATCCACAAGTGTAATAAGTCTCTCTTTTCACATAATACAGTTTATGAATATGTGATTCAATGCTTTCATGTGCACAGAACAAAGACTGTGGGACTAGTGCAATATTTCACATTGAAATGCAGAGGTAAGGAGAAAGGTAGAGAAGCCAGGCTTGAGGCTTGTACACCTGTCTGGTCATGTTTAGTTTTTTTTTGGTTCATTTCCATTTAAATGTACAATGGTTTGATATCTTCAGAGGGAGAGGTGTTGGCAGAGTATTGCAGGTACTACAGTAGATCTGTGTTTTTATTCAACAAGAATAGGCCTACATAAATATGAATTTGTATTAGAGAGAAAATATGTTGTTTCTCATAACAACACAATTGCCTTTGTGTCCTAAATGGTTTCCATGTAGTAAGAAGCAGAAGAAGAATCCGACACAGATCAGAGAAAGACATACTGAGGCTTCTTTGGGCTCAGCGTAGTTGGCTGGCTATGAACACTTGTCACTTTTCTCTTCTCTGCTCATGCGGAGAGATTCTACTTCTGCCACCAGATGCTAATGCTAATAGCTAACGCTACTGCTGTCTGCTGAGTCAACTGATGGTAGGTTGGGCTCCTAGACCACGGCTTTAGCCCATATGTTGTTTTTGTATTTTTCTATATAAAGAAATGAATTTAAGAATAATGAGAAAACAACAACTTGTAGCAATACTATTTTAGTCAAAATGTGACTTTTCTTGAAATCAATTGGTAGAATGGTAGCAATAGCTGGATGTCTGCCATCATATGTGTGTTAGGTCGATATTTCAAGACAATATATTCAGCTGTGTGTCCTGTATGATGATGGCTGTGCACCAGTACTTAGTTAAACTCTTGCATATCTGTGAAGTGGTCTCTCTATGAACAATATGCTGGAACGAGGGAAAATGTTTGGGAATGCCTAGTGTAAAATGTTAGTTTTTTAAATTATTTGTTTCTTGAAATGAGCAGTGTTTCAAACAGTTTTTTTTGTTTTTATTTGATTTGATTGCATTTGCACCACCAATGCTTGTGCCTTTATCTGAACAAACTTAGATTAGAATGAGGCGCTGGACATTATCCAGTGGTCATCACATTGAGAATAGAACAGACTCACTAAGCATTTTTTTCTCACTTAGGTTGAACTTGCTGTATTGAGAAAAGAGCAAGTGTTGCACTTTATTTTGTTATGTTTGAAATTTGTTTACTTGGTGGGTTCAAATTTTCTGAGGTCATTAGACTGAACTAGTGAGCTATTGAAACACTAACAAAGTTCTCCTAGATGTCCTAGTAAACATTTCTGGATGATAGTAAATACTATGTTCTTCTTCTGATTTGCTACTTGACTATGTGTGTGTTTGTATGAATGTTAAGTATGGAGAAAAGGTTTATTTATGTGGCTATTTATTTGAATAAAATTCACTTCTCAAATGTTTGCATCCCTTGAATCCATTCAGAGACAATTCCATAATTTGTATTCGTAGAGAGAGATGTCAACTGTCAGGGGTGAGGGTGTAGGAGATGGACCCATATGCAGAGGAAACAGGATTTCAATAGCAAGAACTTTATTTGGTAAACAAGAACACAGCAGGGATACTCACATCCCAACAAGGAAAGAACACAAAACAGGCACTTAAATACAAAACCCAAACAAGACACAGGTGAAAGGAATCCTACTAACGAGCAAACTGAAACAACCTAACAAGATGCAGGTGAAGGCAATCAGGCAGAGAAACACAAGTGCAGGGAAAACCAAGAACGACGCTAAACATGAAACGGGCTCGGCCGTGGCCGTGACAACAACAAAGTGCTTCTAATCAAGAATATTCTTTGTTAGTCCCTTGATCTGGGTCTGGGTTGTTTGGAGAGGACCAAAATATCACTGTCCCAACACACCTGCTGCTGATGTATGGGGATGACTCTGCTGCATGCTAAGATGATGCCATGACGCAATTTGATGACGTGATAAACCTAGTGACCCTGAAGTGTATTAGTCATGATGGAGAAAGGGAGGGATTGAGTGAGGGAGGGCTTAGGACAGGTGTTAGATCGATGACAGGGATGGAAGTGTGGGATGAATGGAGACACGGTAGCAGCATCCATGCCCTCATCTACCCTCACTACAACACCCTATGACTCATTACATACTCCACTTATATATTCACTCTATAGTTCTGGCTGGTGTAAAGACTTTAAACAAGTCCTTTATAAACTGACTAACACTGATGCATGTGTGATTAGAAAACCTGCATGTGTTATTTACTACGGTATAGTCAAGAAAACGAAAATGATTGCTTTAACTATTTAAATCATAAAACAATAAAACCTTTTATATTTAGTTTAGTGGAGCTTTCCCAGACATAAGCCAGTCTTATTTGGTAAACTAGCTTTATGGAACAGGCCCCAGGATAATTTTCCTTGTGTTGACATAGTGGTTCCTGTCTAACTCTCCCCCACTGAAAAAGAGAGCAATGGAGAAAGAGTGTCACAGCCTGATTACACCTGTCTGTCTGTCTGTCTGTCTCCGGGTGTCTCCCGTCTTCCTCATTATCCACGGTGCATTTAACCCTGTACTTTTTGTTTGTGTATTGCCAGTTTGTCTCGTCTTATTAGTCCTATTTTAAGAGAACCGTCTGCCTGCCCTGACGTCGAGCCTGCTTGCCCTTTTGTTCCTTAAATAAATCGAAGACTCGCTAACTCGGTTCTGTATTTTTGTTTCCGCATTTGGGTCTAGCCTGAGTTCTGATAGAGAGAGAGAGAGGTAACTAGGGGGATGATGAGAAGATAGACAGAAAGACAGAGCAATACTATGCAGTAGAGTCCAGGCTGTCATAAACACATTAATCACAAGCTCTAGCCAGCTGTACACACAGCCATGCTCTGAGTTCTCCGTATCAAACTGTGTGTGTGTGTGTGTGTGTGTCTATTTGTATTTGCATGTACATGTGTGATTTACCCTCTGTGTCTAAGAGAGTTGGATGTGAGATCTGTTTGTCGCTTCTGTTGGAATGTGTCCCATGTGAGCAAGCTGAGTTGAGATCATTCTGTCCAGGTCAACCAAGTGCAGATAGGATGAGACAGCATATAGACACAGCCCTACTCAGAGCAAATAAACACTGACAGAAGTCAGACAAATGAATAAAGAGTAGGAGGGAGAAAGAGAAACCTCAGAAGCGAGAGACACAGTCAAGAGTTGAACAAAGAATGTAATGAGAGAGCAATATCTGGAAAGTCCCCAGAATCCCTGGCAGAAGGTCAGATGAACCCTGCTGCAAAGGCCTATGGGATATAGGACCTCAAGTCTGTGCATCTCAGTGTGAATAGCACTTCATGAACCTGTCCTCTTAACTGCCCCGAAATACATGTTTTCAAACTAGATTCCAGACACAACCTATCATGAAACATTCAGAGTGCTCTGAATAAGTAACTCTGTTCTCACAAGGAAGAGATGGGGGAGATAGGTGAGTTTGTCCAGAGTTTCCCAGTGAAATGCAAAGAAATCCAAAGCAATAGAACATTACACATCCCCCACGTTGAGATAAACTTAGATGTACGATTGCATGTGTGAGAAACCCACAGAAAAAGCAATAATGAGTTGTTACTCTTAATCAGGTCAAGGTTTGTGTGAATACCAGAGGATTGGAAAGATTGCAGTCCAGACAGGACTTTAGGGAGCAAACAATGTTCAGCTGACTAATCCAGAGAGAGAGAGCTGAGAGAGAGAGAGAGAGAGAGAGAGAGAGAGAGAGAGAGAGAGAGAGAGAGAGAGAGAGAGAGAGAGAGAGAGAGAGAGAAGAGAAGAGAGGTAAGAGAGGTAAGAGAGAGAGAGAATGACAGCGTGAGAGGCAAGAGAGACACAGAAAGAAAGAAAGCAAGCAAAAGAGTGTCCTCCTCACTAACACACACACACATGCACACACACACACTCACTGGGTCATCTGTGAGTGCTATGACGCACATTGGGCTCTGTTAATATTGTACAGGGGGTTCTGGCATCTGCGTGAGCATTCCATTACAGGTCTCATACACCAAGTTCACTAAGCAGCTGTAGGCCTATGCAGAATAAGCTCTCTCTCTCTCTCTCTCTCTATTGTATTATTTCGTTTTCTCTCTCTCTCTTTCTCTTTTCTGTCGCTGATCTTCATTCTTTTTAATCTTTTACAATTTTTTGCCTGTCTGTTCATATTACTGTTTAGGTTCTAATAGCTAACTACAAAACTACATATTTTCAACTAAATCATTGCTAACATGATAGGAATATTCCATGAATCCAAAATTGCTAAAGAAATATCACATGAGATTCCGGTCAAGTCTGTGTGTGGTTGTGTATGCGCGTGTAGCCTACTGTCGATATGACCCGAGTGTGTTTCCCCAATCACATTGTGTCGCCCCACTTGGTACAGTTTAGTACTGAGATTCTCAGCTGCAAATCCACGAGCTCCCAGATAAACCTAACCTTAGGAGGTAAAACTGTTGAAGCTGATGTCTACATATGCACAGTAGCCTATCTCAATTCATTGATCGCTTGCACTCCAAATGCAAAATGGTGGTGTGGTAAACGATCCTCCAACAACATAAATGTTTAAGAAATGAAACCTATGTCACAGTGTAACTCGTATTTCCTTACAAAATTTCAAAAGTAGGCTAGCTGATATTATTGGTGATCTCCGTTAGGTCTTCTGAGTAGGCTACACGCTTCTTTAACGGTCACTAAACTGGACGTCGTGCGCGTAGCCTACGCAATGCGCGCACGAATGGAAACTTAATTGGTGTGGTGTGAGCAGTGAGCAGAGCAACGGGTCTGCGTCATTGTCACCGGGCCCAGTTGCTTACGTCGACGACTAGTTAGCTGCGGTTACACTACACTTAATAGGCAACTGGGGACTAACACACCGAAATGCTCGTTTTGATCAAGAGACATGGCTTATTTTCATCACCACAGTCTCCTAAATGTATGAGTAGGTTTGACTGAGGAAAGGACAGTTGACAGTTATAAATGTGTAAGGTGAAAGACAAACCCGATCTGGATCAACGTCCTATCGCCGTAGCCTATTTATACAACGTTAAGACGGTCCGTCTTTTTTGCGGCCGCTTAGACTTTACTTGAAAATCTCAGAATTGAGTATTTTCGTCACTGTCGCTGTTTTTACAGCTATTGCAATGGTAAACGCGTTACAAATCAAATGAATTATTATTATTAGTATTAAACGTTAGGTTTCCTTATGATTAGCAAATTACCGTTAGCCGAGAATATACAAACATATTTTTTAGCTACTACCACTATCCTTTCTAGCGACCAAGAGTTGGACATTATCTGACTATGGATGAGGGAGGAAGATCTTCGCGTGCTGACTACTGGCCCCATCATCGTCAATTCTGTATAGTGCTCAAACTTTAACGCACACGAAACGCGTCGCTTCCTATTCTTGCCATTGTATGCGCGTGCGTGCATGAGCTAGGGAGAGAGAGAGTTTGGAGAGACACGGGTGATTTATCCATGTAGGAGAGATGTGAGAATAGCTATGACGCATGATGTCAAGTACATTATCTCCCCTCTATTTGCTCAGTGAATATTAGCTTTACAAAGAGAGAGGAAGGGATAGGAGAGGGGGGAAGGGAGATAGTGGAGAGTAACACAAGTGGGGCAGATTTCTTCCTACTTTTGAGCAGATATTCTTGGAAAGCTTCGTTTTCTGAATCAATACAGGAGCTGAAAGTAAGATTGTAATGACTGACCTAGACTCAGAATTCCAAGGTAATTCCCACCAGTTGGATAAAGGTAGTAAATGTCCCTCAAGGTCATTTTCATGCATGTTTTCCCTTTCATGCTTTGGCAGCTATATGTCCTTACAGCCTTTAAACTCACGGCCATTTCTCTACGCTGCTTTCCCTAGATCTCTTCACATCCTCTTGAACCCTTTCTCTCTTTCTCTCTCTCACCATCTTACTTTTGTGCTTTAGTTTTTCAGTTGGTTGTAGACAAGTTAATGCAGGTATGTTTGACTTTTGTGTGCCTGTCAACAAACCAACAAACCGGTGGATAGTCTTAGGAGGATAGTCTCTATTTACACAAGCAGCTGGAGAAGACAAGAAAATAGGTCGTTTGTGGGGGGCAAGGGTGGGGGCACCGGAGCGTCTGATTGGTGGGAAAGCAGGAAGGGTGGTAGGGGTCTCCTCTCTGGCCTTGGCCCTGCGGATACTTAGCCGCTGGTGGACCTGCTGAATGTGGTGACATTCAATAATAATATTGCACTCAATATTTAGTGAAATGACAAAATGACAGAACACTTGGTTGAACAACACTATGCATTTACTGTCACTACACACCCACACACACTGTCTCTGTCCCTTTCCTCACACTCATCCACAAGCAATACACACATCCCATGGCTTCCAAGAGGCATTGCCTACTGCTGAGTTGGCCCGAAACAGGAGACAGAGAAGGGGGGAGGGGAGGAGAAGGAAGTAGGTCTGAGGCCCAACCACACACTCACACATCAACCCCCCCCAGACACACACACAAAGGGTTCTGTGGAAACCTGATCATCTGGTGACTGATAGACATCTGATCTCCTGATAACCTAGGAAGAGAATAAGAGAGAGTTACATAATACACAACCGTATACCTACAAAGTTACCAACAGCCTAACCACAGGGGCAGTGAGGGTCAATGGTTGTTCTGACGAAACCGCTGTAACCTTGGCGATAGACACACCTCTGTAATATCAGACACAGCATACACTGACACTGTGGTCTGTCAACTAGCTGAACTATATCTCTATCAGGAGAGTAGCCAGCCAACAGACAACCAACAGCCAATAATCACCATTTAACAATTCCAATATGTCTAGGTTTACTCCTGTATTTTCCTGTTTACTGTAACTATTACAGTGAGTTGGAAACCTATGGAGTTCAAAGCCCAGGGAAAGAGAATTGGAGCCTTGGCCAGTCAACACTGGGGAGAGAACAGATGCCACAAACTTGAGGTTTCATAACACCAAACACACACACACACACACAAGCACATACACACACACAGAACAGGGCTTGTCCCCGAGAGCTGCCTCTGTAGACAGAGTCTGACTCACGGCAGCTAAACTCTCTAATCCACCACCTCTGCCTTTCACTGCGCATCCCCGTCAAACCTCCACAGACGCGTGTCTGTGTGTGTATTCGTGTGCGTTTGTGCGTATGTGTTTGTTCCTATGGGTTTGTTTGCCCGTTTTTTATGAGCATAGCCTACTTTGACAGACTGTCTGTACAGATACCGGGGAGCTATTATTCCCATGTAAACATCATTCACTTGTCTGCACTCCTCATTTTGAAACATTAGTCGTCTGACCTTGTTTAATCCTAGTCCGGGTCATGTTGCAGGGGTCAAGGGGATCAGGGGTCACTGTGAGGCTACAGTCATAATAATAATAATAATAATAGATTTGATTTGTAACGCACTTACATTTGAAACAAATCTCAAAGTGCTACAGTTAAGATTGTAGGTTAATTGAGGTTAATTAAAACTCATAAATTCTGCTAAAAAGAATTTATGAACACAGTGTACCTCCGTCCCAGAGAACAAACAGCCAGGATTGCTCATGCAGTCAGTGACACACACACATACGTACGTACATGTACAACAAACACACGCAAACACATTTTGTTCAAGTTTCACAAATAATGGGGGGCAATGCTACAGGCTACCAGCTCGAGTAAACAGGATGAAGCAGCCAGACTTCCAGACAGAGATGTAGAGAAACAGATGTGGGAGGCGAGCAATGCAAACCCCCGTAGGGGACAACGTGACAAGAATAAGACAGAGAGAGAGAGACAGAGAGACAGAGAGAGAGAGAGAGAGAGAGAGAGAGAGAGAGAGAGAGAGAGAGAGAGAGAGAGAAAGAGAGAGAGAGAGAGACAGAGAGAAAGAGAGAGACTGGAACACAGTCAGAGCCATGCACACAGGTAGACAGGCAAACAAGCAGACATGCAGATGAGAGGGGAGAGGTGTTTACAGGTCTGCCAGACAAACAGTCACCACGTCTATCCAACTGTCAAGTTCAGAAGTTCAGAGGTTACTTCCAAACTGTTCTCCTCCTCCCAGAGGGCCTGTGTGTGACGCAAATGTTCATGCAAATGATAGAACAGCTGCTCATCTCTCTCTCTCTCTCTCTCTCTCTCTCTCTTTCTCTCTCTCTCTCATTCTCATTTCCTATTTTGCTCCTGTCTTTTTTCAGTTATTTTTCACTCTCTCCAAATCTTCCTGAAGCATTTCTAAAAGTGCAAGGGTTCAAGAAAAACAGTGTGTGTGGTGGGTAGGGAGGGGGCAAAGGGGCAGGGAGGTGCAGGGAGGCAGAGAAGGAGGTGGTCTGGGGTCGCATGAGATGTCAGGTCTGTGATTAATCTGTATGGAAGGGGAATGACGCAAACGTAGAACATTTTGACCCAGACGCACTCCCTTCCTGCACACGCACAGTAGCTCCGTTCTTCTCTAAAACCACGGGAGACAAAACACTTAAAATGTTCCTGGACCCTTTCTAGAGTGTTCCGTGTGTGTGTGTGTTTGTACACGCATGTGTATTTTCCATTTGGATGGACGCAGTGGATGCTGCAGAGCTGGAGGCAGGAAGAGAAGGGACAATGCTATTGTAACGACCTGACCTTGAGCTTACACAATGCAGCACATACGTAACATGTAAAAGCTGACCACAGCCAATATAGACACGTACACACCCGGTTAAAGGCATTAGCTCACACAGAGACGTCAGAAGCAGGAAATGTGTGGTGGGGGGTCATTAGGTCAGTGGATGTGTGGGTGGACGGACTGATCAATGAAGAAAAATAATGAAATGATTGTACAAATGTTGAATCAATACAAAAAAAAATACTAAAGCAATCCAATTAATGAAACCATTGTCCTAAAGATAGCGTTTATGGTTTTATGAGTTCATAGAAGTGATATCAACTTCAGTCATAGATGGATGTGGATGAATGGAGGAAGGGAGGGTTGGATGGATGGATGGATGGAGAGGGTTGGATGGATGTGTATATACTAACACTCAGAGACAGATGGCCTGAGCCTCACAGAGTGATGTAACCGCAGACGAGAGTCGGCCAGGTGACAAGTGTCCCCCGTCGTGGCCATGCACTGTCTGGACACCTGAGAGGGCTCAATTATGACCACAGAGCCTCTCAGGAACAAGGCACTTCCACTCTGCCTCTCCGCTCGTTCCCCACTCTTTCTCGCGAGCTCTTTCGCTCTCCCTGCCTTTCGTTGCTTTCTCTATCGATGTAACTCTATTGACCTCCCCGACCCATGTCTCTCGCTTGATCTATTGTTCTTTTTCTCTCTTTCTTGTTCATGCCTTCCAGTTTGTCTCTGTCTATCCCCCTTAAGTGTTACAGTAAATGTACTGGGGAGATGTGTATTTGGGTTGCACCTGTACAAGGTCATGTGCTTGTGTGTAATCTTTTAGACGTGGTGTGTGTTCAGGGGTGCTGGGCTCTAATGGGCCATGGCTTCCAGGGTGTTCCCACTGCGTGCAAAATCAAGGAAGAATGAGAGGAAGAAGTCGAAGACAATGACGTCAGAGGAAAAGACTAAATGATCAGCACATTCCATTTCTCAAAAGACCATGGCTTGCTGTGTGGGTGGACACACTTACACCCAATTTACTGTAAATCCATTGTCTCCTCTTAATGAATCCAATCCCAAATGAGTCAAAACAATTACATAGGAACATCGGAATATGTCAAAGTCCATCAGCATTAAACAAGTGTGCTGTGTTCACATGAAATCGTGAAACGTTTTTTTCCACTTAACCGTGTGTGCTGCTGCCTTAATCGTTAGCCAGGCGCTTACTAAACAATTTATCCTCCAGCTCAATTGGACCAAGTCAAAACAAAACGTAAACAAGAGCCATTGTAATAACGACCATGGATGTAATGATCACCGAGTGTCGTGTGGGTGTTCGGTCTTCCGGTCCGCCACACGTACAATCCACAGAGACGTCGACAGAGCAGTGACTGTGATTCACACTTCCCATCTTTAGACAAGAGCGGCTTAGCACAACCAGGAACAGAACAGATCAGTATGGATGTGTGGGAGGAGGGGATGAACACATGAGAATGACTGGATATTATGACCCAGGGGTCAAAGAGAGCTTAACCACTGAATCACTTCAAACCTCCTACTTCTTTTGGGCTACTTAGGCAACCACCCACACAGTTTGTGTGTGAGTGTGTTTGTGTTGACCCAACGCAGTCAGCATAGACAAAGCTTTTCAAAATCCCACGTCCCATCTTCTTAATGGAGAAATAGGAAAACAATAATCGGATGAAGAAGTGGTCTACATGTGCATAAACACTGCCACCATGTGGGGAAAATAAAGACTGACCAACACCGGACTCACAATAAAAGCACATATGGCAGAAAAAGATGTAATCTTTATTGAAAAGCCAGCAGTACTATAATTACATAATAGAACCTGAATCAACATAAAATCAAGATTAAGAAATTAACTCGACCTGGACCCAAAGCAAAGATGTGGAGGGAAACCGACAGGGGTCATTTGGTTTATGAACGTTCTGTGTCTATGCACACCAGTCTCCACCGTCATGGTTTCAAACCAGCACTCGGGATCCATTGCCAAGCATCACAGTAATAATGATCATATTAAACTTAAAAGTACAGAGAATAGCAAAAACAAGTCACAATTAGAACCAAGTCAAACTCAACACTTGTTCAGGGCAAGCCTCTATAAAAGACCTGCTCTGTCAGCTTGCCTTGCCTCCTCCTCCTCGAACATTCTCCCCCTACTGTCGAACACATACTTAAAAGTCTTGCTTTAATACAAGAAAAATAAATCACCCATCACAACTACGACTGTGTGGGTTGCAGTTTGGTTGCTAGGCCAAACCCGCCTAAGCCTGTTCTACCAGGTGTGCTTGGAAATGGAAAATGAAATAAATACAATTCTCTCTCTCTCTCTCTACCCACAAAGCAGAACTCTCTTTAGACCAATCATCTCAATCTCTCTCTCACCAACAGGGAATAGGTTGGTGTCCCTTTCCTAGTGACGGGGACAATCCACCTGATTGGATGTTAGCAAAATAATCTCCCGTAGAATACTGAATTCAACTGGTAGAATTTCCAGTTATTTGGGCTTCTGCAATACACTAATCCACCACTAAGGGGTGCAGCGAATCTAAGTGTGTCAGAAAACAACCGTAAACGAAAGCGAACAGACAGAACCGAAAGGGTTAGTATTATTTATGTACATAAAGTCATCACCTATTAATGGCAGCTGTAGAAGGGAAATACTTAGATGTTCATCTTGATTTTATACTTATACTATAACTGAAAAGAAAAGGGTAAATCCTGATCTAGGTAATTATGAGTTCAAGTAAACTAGAGATTTGATTAAATCAGTCAACTCAAAAAGACCTATAATGTCTTTGAAAGGGCACTGTTGTCATTTCTCCATTTTAAAATGTGAGCAGAAAACTACTGTAAAGCTTTTTCAAAAGCGCGGTTGAGCACCTCGCTGGCAATAGCGAATCCTCATCTACAGCCAGATGAACGAGAGACAGATGTAGCCCGAACGGACGGCAAACAAAAATACACCGCGAGACCAGCCGCGTCAACGCCGTCCCTCTCGCTGATGCTCGAGGGGTTGCGTCTCGGCGAGTGGGCGGCCACCTCCTCCTCCTCCTCCTCCTCGTGCCTTCGACAGGAAGCTCTCACATGTCGTCGGTGAGCGAGGACAGCGAGCACTCGGACAGCGAGCGCTCCCGCCTCTCCCGTGTGGTGATGTGGTTGAGGAGGTCGATGGCCGTCACCACGCCAAACACCATCTGCCGGGTGCAGACAGAGCCGTCGGCCATGTCTAAAAAAAGAGAGAGGGGGGGGAGACGGAGAAAATATGAATAATAGTCGTAGTTATCAACGGTGCCGATGTAGCTAGCTGTTGGAGAAAGGGTGACAGCGAGAAGTCTAGAGAGCATCAGGGAAGCTGCTAGAAAGAGCCCGATATTGAAGGAGAGACATGGAAGAAACGGAATGGCTGATGCTTATAGCAGCTGCCACCATGTAGACAGGGTTGAATCTGAGATAAATCAGGTGACGTAGGAATGGGAAACCTTTTCAAGAGGGGCCTTTGGCAGGATACAGCAATGGAGAAGAGGAAGAAAAGAGTTATAAAACCAAGGTTTATCCTGTGTGTGTGTATTGCTTAAAACCAGCCAGAATAGACTTCAAGTTTTAAGGGGATATGGAGCTGGGTAGAGGTGGGAAGGTCTGATTGACTGACTGACTGACTGCTTCAGGACAGGATTTGTGGATACTAGTAAAGGGTATTCATTTCATCTACCATACACGACACCTTATGACATAGCCGTGTGATATTGCACTGCCAGGGACAAACACACCAGCAGGACAGCAGATAAATCCCACCGTCACGGCACATCAATTGCAGCTGGTGTTCTCAAGGCTATGGGAAAAATGAGTGTGTGTAGCATGTGTGCGTGTGTGTGTCTGTTCAAATTGTCCGTCAGCCAAACGCTTATCTGTCTGAGATAGACTGCCTATGTCGTCAAGCTGATACGACACTCTAGAATGCTCTTGGGAAAAACACTGGAGCAAAGATGAAAAACAACCCTGGCTGGGAGGGGTTACATGACCAAGACCCTCTGACCGTGGCTAGCTCTGCGTTTCTATTGGTGTAGAGGGGAGGCTCACCTGGCCCACAGAACAAAATGTGTGTTTCTCTACTTCCTGACTGAGTAGGAACATGACAGGGAACAGATGAGAGCACTTACACTGCATCTGCTCGTGCACCACCAGGGCGAAATGGTCCGTCTCTAGGATACGAGACAGCTTTCCCAGGTTGTCTGTCAGTCGCACCTAGGAGCGAAACAGGGGTCAGAAAGGCACGCGTGTATAGCCGTGTTTGTGTGTGTGCGCGCGCGAGTGCACGAGTACCTGTTTCTATGTCTCACCTGTTTGAACTGCTTGTAGAGCACCTTGCTGACGGGGTCAGAAGGCCTGATCTTCCCAGCCAGGACGGAGGACAGCATGTTACCCAGAGTCACCATCCCCAGGATCAGACTAGAGAGGGAGAGACGGGCCTTCAGCTTCACTGACAGAGGTACAGGTATGAGGCAGACATAGAGACAGGCCGAAAGACAGACAAGCAGGCAGGCAAATAGGCATACAGTGTGAACGAAATTTCTGATGGTACTGTGAAATGTTAATAGTCAAGATGCCGGCTTAATACAATTGATTTAGTTGGTACAGTACATTAGCAGACAGAGTACTCTGTGACCATGTCATAACGAAGGACAACTAATATAGAGTCGATCGAGAGAGTGGTGGCGTTCACAATTCACAGAGAGTCTTAGCTCCAGCAGTTGGCCTCATCTTCAAACAATAATTAATTGCAAACAAACAATAAAACAGGACAAGATCTCTATAGCCAAAAGTTCAAAGCAGCCGCTTCAATTGACCTTTTCCTTCACTATCAAGATAGAAGGCCATATAAGATGCTTCACCCATCCTCCAGGGTAAACCGTCCCACAGAGCGGTCAGCGCCTCAAAACCTTCAACTAGTCACTGACTGTCCATTATTAATGAACAAAGGAGCTTAGTTTTACCACAATTAAAACATATTTAACCTAACAAAACCAGACATGCAGACAGACAGGCAGGCAGGCACGTAGACAGACACAGGCAGGCAGACAGACACCCACCCAGACTCGTCCACCACGGGGGCCTGGTCAAAAGCCTTCTCCTTCAGGATCCTG
Source organism: Mallotus villosus (assembly GCA_903064625.1). Classification (NCBI taxonomy): domain Eukaryota; kingdom Metazoa; phylum Chordata; class Actinopteri; order Osmeriformes; family Salangidae; genus Mallotus; species Mallotus villosus. The sequence continues at coordinate 85,640 of CAEFZP010002431.1, read as the reverse complement.
ATGGTCTTCTGGCAGGTTACGGAGGGGAGGACGGTGAGGGGGGCGCACAGGTTCAGACCCTGCAGAGTCAGGTTCCACCACCTGGTGGGAGAGAAATGGTGGGAGGAGGGGGGGGGGTTAGAACGGATCGGTCATCATTTTTACGACTTAGGCGTGTGCTGTTAGACAGGCTCCCAACTGTGGCTTGTAGCTCACCAGGGTTTGGAGACCATCAGGTCCTCTGCGCTGAGGAAGCCCTTCTCACACATCCACTTGTCACTCAGGAACTTCGACCTACAGGAGAGGGGATCAGGTCAGGCTCTCAGGAGCACCATGCCTGAGGCACACACCAAACCCTCCCCCCCCCATCTCTATCCATTCCCCTCTCCTCCCAGCCCCCCTCTTCTTCCTCTTCTTCTTCTTACATGTAGTTGCGGATGGAGTCCGGCAGGATGACCACACAACGCTGGCCCTCCTTCAGCTCCTGGGCCACCCTCACTGCGGCGGCCATGGCAGTGCCAGAGCTGCCCCCTGGTGGACAGTTGAGAGAGAGGAATTGGGTCAGATTGACTGAACACTGGAGCCAACAGGACCTCGGAAAAATACGCTGTACGGTGTGTGTGACTGTGAGAACGTACCGCACAGAAGCCCCTCCTCCTTGATCAGCATGCGCGACATGGCGAAAGATTCCTCGTCATTGGACTTGTACCAGCTGTCAATCACCTGGTAAAGGGCAAGGCAGGGATGTAGATCCATTTTTAGATCAAGCATCCTCTTAGTTCAAACGGGTGGGTGTCAGTCTTACTAAAAAACTTCTTCTTAAAAACAATAATCTTTGTAGTACTAGTAATAGGGTTGCGACTTTTATAACGTTTATAAATGAACAAACGGGGTGCGTGTTCTCCTCCCAACATGTGCTTGTCTCGCAACCCGCAATCATCTCTGATCTGGGCTCCCTTCGGAGATTTGGGTCTCCTTCCTTTGTCCCCCTCCCACCACAAGGCCGGTGTGCCTGTAACGTCCTCCAGCCATGGCCTCTTTGACTCATCACCTACATACTGTGCCTTTTGTCACTGCTGTACTGCGCACACCCACATGACATGGCCATATCCACTTCCCCTCTTCGTGGAACCGTTACTTTCATAAATCCTTTTTTTTTGTAACTATCAATTCAATACTTGGAAGCTTCAACGTTAGATCATCGATATTTCCTTTCGTCAGGGGGAAGACGGAGAGGAACCCTTAAGTACCAAATGCAGCACTGAACGCCGACAACACACGCTACTCACAGATCTATCGAGGACGGTCGGGATGAAGTCGTATCCGATGCCCTCCACCTCGTACTGGGTCTTATCGGTCTTGTTGAGCTCTTCTGGCTCAGCCAGGATGGAGCCCTCCGGGTCCACCCCCACGATCTGGGGAAACGCACACAAAGCTCGGTCAGGACTTTCGCCCTCATGGCTTGGCGGCTGAGTGGGATTCAGGATCATTCAGGATCATTGTGGCGGGAGCCGCGGGGTAAACAAGTCTGGGCTGGATGATGAGGTCACGTCTCACCTTGATATTGGGACATTGCTCCTTCAGCTTGCGTGCGATTCCAGTGATGGTGCCGCCTGTGCCCGCTCCGGCCACCAGCATGTCCACTTTACCTAGGGGGACAAAGGACATCAACCACGTGACACTTCTTCTCATGATGCTTAATGATCTGGCCGTGCTTCCCCCCCCCGTCCACGCATCAGTCCATCCACATACCGCCACACTGCTCCAGGATCTCCTCGGCGGTGGTGTCGTAGTGGGCCAGGGGGTTGCTGGCATTGCGGTACTGGTCCAGGATGTGCGAGTTGGGGATCTCGTTCTTCAGGCGCCAGGCCACGCCCACGTGAGACTCGGGCGAGTCGAAGCGGGCGGCGGTGGGTGTGCGCACGATTTCCGCCCCCAGGGCTCGGAGCACGTCGACCTGCGGGGGAGGAACGGCAAGTTGAGAGGTCAGTCACAGTTCCACTGTGTACACACAGACACGATACAGGTGTAAATCTCTTAGTCCCACGTGTCTCCATACCTTCTCCATGCTCATCTTCTCAGGCATGACGATGATGCAGCGGTATCCCTTCACAGCCGAGGCCAGAGCCAGGCCGATACCTGCAGCACACAGAGGAACTCTCCAGCAGCCATACTCATTCTCTATTCTTCTGACCCATTTCAGTGTGGACTTTCGGGACAGTTGTAAGCTAATGACGAGCAGCCCCCCCCCTCCCCAAGTATCCCAGAGCCTTTAGTGTGTGTGTGTGTGTGTGTGTGTGTGTGGCCGTGGCGTGAGTGGGATTGTACCGTACCCGTGTTGCCAGAGGTGGGCTCGATGATGGTGTCTCCGGGCTTGAGGAGGCCAGCTTTCTCGGCATCCTCCACCATCCGCAGGCTGATCCGGTCCTTCACACTGCCCCCCGCGTTAAAGAACTCACACTTGGCCACTACACACACACACACACAAACGTAAAGAAAACACTGTTTAGATAGAGGAAAATATTTGGTAAACAACATCAGTGAGCATCAAAAAAAAACGGAAGTGGAAATGATTAACGCTTACGTGTATCTAGATAAACTAGTCTGTCTGGTCTTGTTCTGCCAAAACAACTCTTGGTAGCTTAAGGCGGATTGTGTAAGGCGGATTGTGCACGCAATCAAAAAAATCTCTGAGTGGTCCAATTAATGAAGCTCGAAGCTGCCTGAGCCCGGGGGTCATGGGAACGGGCTGTGCCCATGTGAGCCGATTTGGGGGATTCAGGTAAGGGGGTCGATCAAAGGTCCAGAGTTTCCCACAGCCGTCTGCGCAAACAAACCCCCCCACACACGCATGCTGTGTTACAGTCCCCTGGTTTAGTGCTTATACCTTCTCAGGAGTGTGTACACTAAACACACACACACACACATTCAGCACCCACCTAACATGAGCAAGACACACACACACACACTCTCTCTTCGGTACTCAAGTAGAGCCCCACAACTCCAGTCTGGCCCCGGGTCCAAATCCAACCAGATTGGTGGTGGATCAGACAGGGCAGGGTGAACCCATCACGTGAGAACCAGGGACGGGTAGAAACTGGGGCCCTTTGTCCCCGCTAAGCCCTGGGAATCAACTGGAGGTTGACTCTCCAATCAGGCGTGTTCAAAACCACTCGCCAGTAAAGCGGCTTTATGTCATGCCTGAGAGTTCAGCCTGCTGGCGTGATGAACCTAAGGACCCCTGGACAGGGGTTATGGTAGAACTGCATGGTCACTAGGGAACCACGGGAAGACAGGCCTGCAGGGGGGAGGGGGGGCTAAGGTAGAACTGCATGGTCGCTAGGGAACCATGGGAAGACAGGCATGCGCTGCGCTGTACCCAGGCCTTCCTCTGGAACCAACCGTATCCTGGGTGACTCCTTGGACTCTTGCCTTCCGTTAAACACTGCAAGTCTTTCTCTCTCTCAAACACAGGCACGCTGACACATCAGAGATAGAGGTACTACAGTCATGGAGCCCGGGGACAGGTGATGAGAGGAAGGACAGCTATGTGATACCTCAATGTTCCCTCTTCGAAGGGCTGAAAAGATTGTGTGTGTATGTGTGTGTGTGTGTGTGTGTGCGGTGTGCAATAAAAAGGTCAGCAAACAGACAACAATGACTGTTGAGAACACCGGTAAAGTACATCATGTGGTCATGTCTGTTTACCCTCAGCCTGGTTCTAATCTCTCCGTTCCAGTCTTTCGTCAGCCCGCTGGGGCCGAATCACTCGCTTCCTTCTCCCTCCCTCCACTCTACACGTTATTTTCCCTTGGAGATCAATACACCTGTGGGTTGCTGCCAACACAGCTGACCGACAGACAGCTGATCCATCAATAACATCAACACAAACACCCCCTTAAACACACACACACACACACACACTGTTTTCTAGTTTCAGACGCCTATTCTAGTCCTAGTCCTAGTCCCAGCTACCAAGCCAGCTTCACCAAGTGTGAAAGAAGACCTCGCAGGGCAGTAATACCTAGCCACTTGATCGAATGCAACACTCGACCAACACGCAAGGCTTCTCTTAAATATCCCTTTACATTTGGGCAGTGTTGCGTTCTCCGTTTGTGATGCGAGTAGCAATGACCCGTTACCGACACCGCAAACACACCCATACGAAATTGAATCCGAGTGAGCGAGTCATGCTGCGCGAGTTTTTGTGTGTGTGTGCGTATGTGCGTATGTGTGTGTGTGGTGTGTGTGTGCGTGCATGCGTGCGAGTGTGTTCGCTCCACTGCTAGACAGCCACTCACAGAGTTCACACTTGAGGCCGAAGGCCTTGTTGACCTTGTTCATGCGGACCAGAGGCGTGTCACCGATTCGGCGCAGGATGTTGGGCAGGATGCCCGGGGGTTTGGTCCTGAGGGGGAGCACAAAGGAACCAGTTATACGCTGTACACACACACACACACACGAACATCCAACAATGGGAAAGATCTTAGTAGCTCAACCAAAAACACACACTTTTCAGTTGGAAAACTGAGCTTTTAAAATGTTTATGAAGGAGACTTTGATGTGGCAGCAGCTTCCTGCTCTGGTGCAGAAGGCAGATGTAAACATTTGGTACGTGTTGCGGCACGTTTATTGACGATGACATCAAGGATGACTGAAGTGACACGTCAACATCCACCCTGTGTGTGTGCACAGTCATGGTTCTCACATGACAGACAAAATTTGAAACGTCATGGTGAAACGCCAACAATTTTGTTTCGGGTGCCTAGCTTCCTCCGCGCCCTTTCTCTGCGCACACACACAAACATTGCCCCACCTTCTTAGTCACATGCTCATGCCTGCCTGCAGGTGATATGGGGTAATAAAGGAGTTGAGGTCTGCTGCTCCGTTAGGAAGGACAGCTTGGCAGAACATCAAGCCCAGACAAGTAACTGCAGTCCTTTCCAGGATAGAGTTACTCTTCCAGATAAGCCAACAATAAACCCTCAAATGAGTGAACAGGGAAGTCATCAAGTCATGCAAGGACACGGGAAGGTTTTTGCCAGTGTCAAGAAACAACCATGTAAACCATGGGTTTGTCTATATACCGGGGTATGTAGTAGGATCAAAACATTTTTCTATTTGAAAGATCAGCTAACCCTAACAAAATAAAACACCTCTGTGGCATGTATATTCACCGTTCAGGGTGGCTGTGGGGGGAACCATCGTGAGACATGCCCAGCTTCCAGGTGCATCTGCTGGGCAGGTCCGGACGGATCCACTTCCTCTCCTCCACGCTGACCTCCCCACTCTCCAGGTCATTCTCCACTCCAGTCCCGTTCACAAGGGTCGACCCCTTCTGAACCTTGTGGTTGACTTGCTCCCCGCTCGAGGAGAACTTGCGGGGGCCGTTGCCATTCAAAGCTGCCCCTCCGTTGGCCTCGCCGTTGGGTTTGCCATCAGTACTCGTGTGGCTCTCACCGTTGGAGCCTGGGGCCACCGGTCTGCTGTGGAGCTTGGCAGAGTAAGGGCAGCCGGATGGAGCGGGGCCCACCACCACATCTTTACTGGAGAGACCTGAGGGCATGATGGCTCACCTGAGGAGTGGGAGAAAGAGGCAGAGAAAGAGTCAGGAAAGAGTAAAAGGGATGTACTAGGCTGCGGAACACACCCAAGTTAGTTCATTTTACACTCTCGAAATAGCCCCTAATATATCGCAATCATCTACGTCTCATGCTTAGTCCTCTTCAGACAGTATTTAAGAATCAGAATCAACAGCAAGAAGGTTTTCCCGAGGAGAAATCTCTTACAGGCTCAAATTGCTTTCCAGAGGCTGGGATGACAATGCTAAAACTATTTCCTTCTATTATCTTTTCGCTAAAAAGATAAGATAAGTGAAAAACAAGTTGCGTAAAGATAACACATTACCTGTACATACCTTACAATGAACTACAAGGCCAGGCTTCTGGGTAGAACATAAGGGAGATAGGAAGTCCAATAACAAGAGGCACTATTTTCTTATTAGAAAATGTGCTCCATTAGGTATACTGTCTGCTCTGCATGGTCAACTGTCCACCTGGGAAATCAGTTAGGACCGACTTAGCCACAGTTAAAAATAAAACAACTTGGCAAAACAAAACGAGTTTTCTCAAGATAACAAGGTGAACGGGACGATTTGAAGTCTTCACGTTCCGTTTCTGTGACTGATCCCATAAAACGTGTAAATGACTGGGTGTAGCATTTGGCTCTTCAAGAGTCGGAAGATGGGAAGGAATTCCTTTTACGGTAACTCGAGTCACGAAAAAGCCTCTAAGCCAGAACAAACACACACCACACCACGGTTACCATTTCCTGTTCAAACTATGCATCGTCCCTAACAACAGAAAACCCCTGAAGTCAAAGAAGCAGTCACCGTCACAGATGTACCATGCTGTTCCTCTTACCATCAGGAAATGGTGGGAGTCAGTGTAGTCAAATAAACCTACCTTCATACTTAGAAAAACAGCATACTGTATATTACAGAGGCCCATTTCATTCTTTCAACACCGTGATGCTAACACAGAATTCAAATATACATTTCAACCATTAGAACTTTAAGGATAATTTAAACGAGTGAATTGGAGCTAAATTAGAAATCGTATGCAATTTTGGATTTTCAGATTTGCACATTGAAAACTCTCCTGATGACAGTGCATGAAACAGCCTAAAGCTCAGCCGTTTTCCTTAGTAGCCTTTACTAGCCTATATGAAACTCTTGCGTTATGAAACACCCACCTCTTTCCCCTAATCTGGGTCAATAGAGGAGAGCAGCATACAGCCACACCACTTTTTCCAGGCAAGATGTTGTTCTGATAACGTTGCCAGGATTGCTCTTATAACACACACACACACACACACACACACACACACTCGCAGTCATACTTTTAAGTGAAAGCAGCTGTTTTAAGATGTCGGAGGCAGGAAAACACACCCAACCACGACGCACTCTGGTTGGATGTTCAAGCGATGACGAGGAGGAACTGCCCCCTTCTTGTTTACCGTAGGAGAGGCCGCTTTCTAACGTGGCCTCCTGTTGGTTTTCTAGAATATTCATCAAGCCTCGCCCTTGGCTAAAACATGAAGGATCTCCAAAATGAATCATAGATCAAGATTAGGTTCGGATAAGAGCTTCAGTTACTGCCAGGAGCGTTGGAGTCTCGGTCCCCCAAACACTACCTTTTACTACGACAACTATGAATAGCTCAGTTCTTTGACAGCCTGATCTCTGAGACGTGAGAGCATATGTGGACGAGGTATGTCCCCCTAGCACTCCTCCTGGTAGAGGAAACACCACGTGCAGAAAGTGATATGTAATGCATGTGCGTGTGTATCATAACAGACACACCAACATGTAGTATAGGGTCAGCCTGAAGGCATTTAGCTATGAAGCATGGATTGAGAAAAAAGCTACGTGTTCCTTCGAAGAGTAGACAGAAAAAAAGCTGGATTCACTGTATATTCTGAAGTTGAAATGTTGTCCTAATAAACACTAAACAGGGAACATGAGGAGTGGGATCTCAGCCTTCGATGGGCGGACCATGAACCACTGCCATAGACACACCTCCTGGACAGCTTAGTAGGCAAGTTATCTTTGTTACCCCCCTCCCCTTTAGGTCACAGTGGGGGTTGGGGTATAGACTATATCCTGTACTCCTTATTTGTCCAGTCATTTGAAAAGAAAACCACAATGTAGTTTATAGGGTACATTATTTAAGGTATTGAATCCAGCTAGTCATGATAGGCTATGTTGGTTTCGTTTGTCAGATGTAGATACTCAGTGGGTGAATGTGTTCTGACGGTCCAAGGCTAAGTTTGTGCTGAAGCTTTCTTTGTTTGTTGCTTTAAAAGCAAAATGAACTCTGCTCGAGAAAACCTGTTAGTGAAAGGAGTGGATAAAGGCACGTCATCCCTTTACTCTCTGAACTAGGTTAATCCACATTCGTGAGCTGTTTCGGTAAGGAGAATGAAGACATCGAAATGACATTTTTAATTAGTCATTTCCATTTATACTTAAAATGCATGGCTAACTAGATTTTTTTTCAAATCGCTTATTTAGATTGTACCACATATTTGTGGTCCAGTAAACACATATCTTCTCCTAACAAAAGAGATCTTAGCCTACTGTACACACACAAATTATCTCCATCAATCTAAATCACACGAGTTATAGGCTATTCAGGTTGGCAACCTCTACAAAGAAAACTAAACAGCACATGTAACCTAACACAAATAGAAATGACCCCTGCCGTAGGTTAGACTATAGCCTATAGAAGGTCATAATAATGTTATTATTCTTTATTACCGATTAGCCTACCTAATGAGCTTTATTATTTTGCTATGGCCTATTGATAGTAGCCGACTGATAGAGCCATCAGTTATCAAAACGTTTTTCAGAGAAAGACAGAGATGCTTGATAGATTTTCTGACCGGGAAAAAAAAACACATTCTCGTATCGTTGTTGACAAAGTAGGCTATGGGCTACTAATTGAAGTACAGAAAACAGCAAAGAAAACGTGTGACAACTCATATAATAGTAAATATATGATGCAATAGCCGCATCGAACACAGCTTTACTGATGCTGTGACGTAAAAGGTATTTCATCATACTTGTTCATGATACACCGGCTTCGGGTACTTTTACATGTTTTCAAGTTACAAATCGCAACTACCCAAACGTTACTGGGCTACTACATGTAACATTAGCTCTAATATCTGTTAGGAAAAAAATAGAGATATATATGACGAATATTGGGACAAAACGTTTTGCGGATGATGCAGCCGCTATTCTGATTCCCGCTGTAACATCAGCATCTCTAAAGATAGAACACTTTTAAAGGTTTACCTTCTCGAGTTTTTAGTAGCTTATAGAAATGTTCACTCACCGTTGCGTTGAGTAAGCTAGCAGCGATGTGATGTGGCTGGTGTGAATGTGATCCAATTTCAAAAACTGCTCGACTGCTATGGCCAGACACTTCTCGCGTAGCCTACTTTAAAGAGACAACATGGTCCGATCTGGTTGGTGCATGCTTGTTTCTGCGTCAATACTGATTGGCTAGAGTGGGGGCGTGAAGTTTAGTTGTCATCCAATCAGCACTTATACACTTGTCGGGCCTTCTTGGTGTCCTCCTCTTTTCAACTTTCAACCATAGACATTGATGCGCATCAGAAAGTTACTGCGACGGTGGAAAACGAATTACAGCGATGTAAAACGACATTTTACGCGCTGAATTAATTCGGATGTTATGGAAATCATGAAAGCGATACAATGTCGCGCATGCTCATAGGCCTACACCAGGGAGCTCAAATATAGAGCGGGAATGCTCTCGTCCTCATGACAAGCTTTCAAGCGTGTTCTTATTTTCCACAACTTTCATCTCCGTTAATTTAGTGAAGACAAACCTGTTTCAGCCTAATGTGGCCTGTAGCCTATTTAGTCGGGCCCGGTTTCCCGATATGGTCGTAAACTACGACGCACGGGGGTTGTGGCATGGCATACAAGGCTGCATCGCACCGTGCGATGGTTGGATGGTTAACATACATTAAGCTATTTATTTCTCCGTAGAAAGGTATGGAGCTAGAAAGCAGACAAAAGTATCTGAATTTGAATATGAAAGATCTGAAATATTTGTATGTCGAATTTCATAAAACTGAAATATTTTACTGTTGAATAGGCTATATAATATCTGAATTATTTGTAGGCCTATGCCGAATTTAACAAAACTGAATTATTTTGTTCCAGAAATTCAGAATTCAGATTGCGGAAATTCAGATTGCGGAAATTCAGATGGCGGAAATTCAGATGGCTGAAATTCAGACTGCGGAAATTCAGATTTTGTCTGAACTAGGCCAAAGGTGAAACAGCTTGCTTTCACAGGGAAAAGTAGACGATTTCAGAGATTTCAGAACGACCGAACTTTATCTAAGAACAAACTGAGTTTCTAGTTGGAAGAAGACCCAGATAGCACACAGCTCTACGTAGACTATATAGGCTACTGGATGTAGTATGGAGATCGTTGGTATTTGATCGAAACTGACTTCCAGATGATGTGTGGACGATAAATCAAAGCTACACCACCAGGCCACACTACAGATATATGCTGTTAACCAGATAGGCTATATAACGCCTTTATATCTATGCTGTTAACTAGCCTACTATGTCCGATCTCTCAGACAGCAACTATTTCACTAGTCTATAACCGATCTGAAATGTCACTTAGCAAATGAACATATATAGGCTGAACATTGACTTTGATATGAATATAAGGAGACAATGACAAACAATATGCTTGACCACCCAAAATTGTCTATTAGCAATAGTAGCTAGCTAGCGTTACTTGATTCAACCTGGATTTTCTGTTTGGGTAGGCCTATTATAATGAAGAGACACAATTCAAGTTCATGATTTTATATCAGGCTGGATGTTGATGCCATCAAGCTCTTAAAAGAACTCCAACACAGAAAAGAGAACAACGGAACAGAAACATAAATATATAGGCTACAGTTTTGCCAGTTGTTCCGCGTCTTCCATCGGTCTCCGCCGCCCTCCGACTCCGTCTCGACTCACTTGGTTACAGTAGGCCTAACTGCCGATTTTGGCAGAGGAGTTTTTACAAGGTTTTTACAAGTTTCATAAGCACTAGGCTGTACCTCGATTGGGCTCCATACTTTTCCTCCAACGAGCAACTCTTAGCTTTTGTTCTGAGGTCAAATTTGGTCGTTCTGAAATTGTCTACTTTTCCCTGTGAAAGCAAGCTGTTTCACCTTTGGCCTAGTTCAGACAAAAATCTGAATTTGCGCAGTCTGAATTTCCGCCATCTGAATTTCCGCAATCTGAATTTCCGCAATCTGAATTCTGAATTTCTGGAACTAAATAATTCAGTTTTGTTAAATTCGGCATACAAATAATTCAGATATTATATAGCCTATTCAACAGTAAAATATTTCAGTTTTATGAAATTCGACATAGGCCTACAATTATTTCAGATCTTTCATATTCAAATTCAGATACTTTTGTCAGCTTTCTAGCTCCATAGAAAGGCAACTTTTCCGTCAGAAATGTCAAGTACGCTCTGATTGTCATTATGACGTCAGTAAGTGAGAAATAATAGGCCTACGTTTAAGGAAAACGTTTTTAGGGCTCCTTATATCGCTCAACGTTAAGTCTATTCTAGCGTTAATTCGCTCGAAAATGTGATGTAAAAGTGCTATAGCTCATCACTTGCTAGATATATTCTTCAAAGTAGCCTACTCGCAAACAACGCATTGAACGTTCTTGCATCAGAAAAGTAGAAAAAATGTAGCCTATGCCCCATGACCAAAATGTTTGAGGGTCAATAATTTGGGGTTTTCGTTGCGATGGACAGAGCTCCGGTCAACGACAACGAGAAATCAGATGCCTCCTCAAAATCTGGACATGCCATTGCGAAGGTTAATGCCATTCAAAGCTAATAGATTTAGTCTGTTGTTATTTAAAACGCATCACGTTCTGTTTAAACTGATCGAGAAGGCTACTAATCACTCTTACAGGTTACAACGAGCGGGCAGACTGAGAAAAAAGAGCCTAAAGAAACAGCTGAGGATATTCAATCACATGGGATTCCAAATTGCCCACTGGTGAATTTGACATTTTGGTTTTAGAGATAAACATTGGTTTAAATATTTTCCCGTTAGTGAAATGGGAAGAATTTCATAAAATGTAGAGCATCTCATTCTGTCCACAGGCGGGGTGTTTGACAATTCACGTCAAACACTGCTGGGATTTCAAGAACGGTATCCTTTAACGTTGATATGGAATAAAAACAACTTTATTATTACAGCATTTAAAACAAGAATATACTTTTTTTTCTGAGTGGTATTCAGCTATTGTTATACAGAAAGGCACCCATGGCTTCATCAGGTTGAGTATAGGATCAAGGATGAAGTGCACCATGCTCCGGCTCTACAAAGACCCAAAGGCCGGAAACTTAACGCTCCCCCTCATCTTCAATGAGTGGAAATACTTCTCCATAAGGGTAGGCTACTGTCACCCTACAACCTGCTTGTCCATGATACATATTTTCAGTGCAAGGGATTATTCATCTTTTACATGTATTTTAACAAGGCATGTAGAGCCTACACATGTATAGTGTATTTCGATGTTTCAATGGATGCCAGCATTATCACTAAGACAACATTCTACTACAGTCTGTCTGTGGGCATGCACCTGCGCCATATAACCCTGTGTTATTTTGGGGGGGGTTGGTCAGATTCCAAGCAGTATTGAAAACTCTATCGAGGCCAGTAATGTTCAGCAGCTTGCTTTGGAGTTGATTTTCTTCGAGAAAAACACTCGAGTTCCCAAAGTCATTGGCAAGAACTACATCAAACTGCCAGAAATCCTCAATGTGAGTGAAGTTTGAACCCACACTCATACCCCTGATAAAGGCAGAACTAATGACTGATGTTTAAAGCCAGAATAAACAATTCAACAAATCTTGATTCATTTTCCCACCTTAGAAAACCGCAGTGGCCCACCAAGTGGAGTTGAGACTTAAACGACAGGTAAAAAAGAAATTAGACTCCTATTACGTATTGAAATGTTATTTATAATGTGTGTCTGCGTACACCACTGTTGTTGAACTTCCAATTTAGGTCATATGTAAGCTTAAGATGGATTTGGTGATAACCTATGGAAGTCTAGGTTATGGATACTCGCATCAGGTCAGAGGAACTGAGATTTAAGTTATTTAAATGACCAAAGGATTATTGATGATGAGAACCATTCCTCTACTTTGGACACCTGTAGATGCATCACCCAAAGAAGACATTGGAGGCCGTGGTGGAGCGGTCTACCTTTCTACGCTGTCCTCCTCCAGAGAATCGCCAAAATTCCCATTTGTGAGATCTAATTGCAGTTCTTTCTCACATCAAGTCTTTGTCGCCATTGATCTACCGATCCTCCATTGCTACGCTTAGCATGCCCAAATGTGTTCCCTCCTCTTTCTCTGCCCAGTAATGTGATCACCCCGAAACCAGTGCCATACACTGACTTTATAGGAGCCTTGTTGCAAAGGGACGCTGGTCTTGGCAAAACGTGGGGAGTCCCTCCCCTCGTCCTGGACATGATGAAGAGAAGGGGCAGGTACGTCTGCAGTCAAAGGTCAAATATGTCTGGCACAGAAATGAGGCGTGTGGCTTTAACGAGTTATACATTTGAAAAGAGAAATAATAGAGACATAAGAACAAGAGACGTAATATAAATGAAGTCGTTCTTTCTCTATAAGCAGTGTTTAGAGTGTCAAAGCGTTTAGAAACCATAGCTTGTGTTTCTACAGTAATATCAGGGTTCTTTGATCTCCCATGTCACCCAAACCTCCCAGGCTGCTAGAGATGCACAAAACTATGGAGGACTACAGGTCTGAGGAGGCAGTCCATTTCCTGGAAAGGGTGGTGATGAGGAAGGGACCTCAATATGAAACCCCTTGGAGGAAGAACAAGAAAGTTGGTAAAAAGGTAAAAAAGGTTATGCATTTATGTTTGTATTTCCCTGCATGCTTGTGGGTAGTAGATTAATAATACTGCATGTGCTTTCCCATTCCGGTTATTTCTAAATGAAAGAACATGTTAGCCTTGATGCCTACTCAGATGAATTTGACTGACGCTTCCAAACCGCACGTGTCTGCAGGTGGGAGGAATATTCCTGTTTAGATATAGCTTATTCTCGCCAAATCGAGGCTTTAAAAATTAAAAAGTTCAGAAAATGAAGGTCATTACTATTGCTTCACTCTTGGGGTTGGGAGTATCTACCATACACCAAGGCAGTAATGATATTGATTTCATTTGCAGATCAAAGCCCCACAACAGTTACAACTTCAGCTCCATTGACGCTCACCCCCACTTCACAGGTAAACTGCTGAAAGGCAAAAGGTCTTTAACCCTTGTGTTATCTTCTGGTCATTCTGACCCATCAGTCATTGTGACCCACCGTCGTATTGCGACAACTTTACCGCATACAAAAACAAAATGAAGCATTTTCTTTTAATCGTTGGGCTGTCTCAGACTCCCCACATCGCAAAGATTAAAATAAAATGCTTAAGGGTTAAACAACATGATGATAAACATTGAATTCAACAACCTATCCCTACAGGACACATCCATATCCTATGAGGATGAGAGACAGGACTGTCCACCAAAAGCCAAGATGGAAGATACAACCGAGAAGCCTCCGTCTGCCCCAGAAAAGAACCCTCCCAAAACAACCCCTGAGCAGTCTTCAGCCACGACCAAACCTGAAGCTGTGCACTCTGACCCGCCCCCTACACCCCCACCCCCAATTGAGGTTCAACAAACCATAGGATTTAAATCAATTACTGCCCCTAAACCAGCTCTCGAAAGTGCTGTGGCTAGTTCCTCCCAATCCCCGGATCCTCCCCAGGCCGAGTCCACATCTCTCCCCAGACACCTACCCAGTGTCCTGCCTGAGAATCCTATTCTTGTCCCAGCTCCTACCAATGTAACCCCCAAACCAACCATGGAGACCTCCCTACCTGTCCACCCCACCTCCCCATACCGTATCACTGTAGTGGGAAAAAAAGAGGAGGAGGAAGAGAAACGGGAGAAGCAGAGGGAGGTTGTCGCTCCTGTGTCGTCGCTCATCCATGCACCCACACAGAAGCATGTGCAGGAGGAGTGCGAGTTCCGGCCATGCCAGCCCAGGGTGCAGTCTGATCCTGCTGAGTCCAGGCCGGAGAGCCCTGCTGAGTCCAGGCCGGAGAGCCCTGCTGAGTTCCGGCAGAAGAGCCCTGCTGAGTTCCGGCAGAAGACCCCTGCTGAGTCCAGGCAGGAGAGCCCTGCTGAGTTCCGGCAGAGAGTCCAGCAGAGAGCCCTGCTGAGTTCCGGCAGAAGACCCCTGCTGAGTCCAGGCAGGAGAGCCCTGCTGAGTTCTGGCAGGAGACCCCTACTGAGTCCCGGCAGAAGACCCCTGCTGAGTTCCGGCAGGAGACCCCTGCTGAGTTCCGGCAGGAGACCCCTGCTGAGTTCAGGCAGAAGAGCCCTGCTGAGTTCCGGCAGAAGAGCCCTGCTGAGTTCAGGCAGAAGAGCCCTGCTGAGTTCCGGCAGGAGACCCCTGCTGAGTTCCGGCAGAAGAGCCCTGCTGAGTTCCGGCAGAAGAGCCCTGCTGAGTTCCGGCAGGAGACCCCTGCTGAGTCCAGGCAGAAGAGCCCTGCTGAGTTCCGGCAGGAGACCCCTGCTGAGTTCCGGCAGAAGAGCCCTGCTGAGTTCCGGCAGAAGAGCCCTGCTGAGTTCCGGCAGGAGACCCCTGCTGAGTCCAGGCAGAAGAGCCCTGCTGAGTTCCGGCAGGAGAGCCCCTGCCGAGTCCGGCAGGAGAGCCCCTGCCGAGTTCCGGCAGAAGAGCCCTGCTGAGTTCCGGCAGAAGAGCCCCTGCTGAGTTCCGGCAGAAGAGCCCCTGCTGAGTTCCGGCAGAAGAGCCCTGCTGAGTTCCGGCAGAAGAGCCCTGCTGAGTTCCGGCAGGAGACCCCTGCTGAGTCCAGGCAGAAGAGCCCTGCTGAGTCCAGGCAGGAGAGCCCCTGCTGAGTCCAGGCAGAAGAGCCCTGCCGAGTCCGAGGAAGGAGACCCTTGCCGAGTCCAGGCAGAATACCCCTGCTGAGTCCAGGCAGAATACCCCTGCTGAGTCCAGGCAGAATACCCCTGCTGAGTCCAGGCAGAATACCCCTGCTGAGTCCAGGCAGAAGAGCCCTGCTGAGTCCAGGCAGAAGAGCCCTGCTGAGTCCAGGCAGAAGAGCCCTGCTGAGTCCAGGCAGGAGAAACCTGCTGAATCCAGGCAGGAGACCCCTGCTGAGAGGCCAAGTGATGGAGAGCTGGGTTGGAACCAAACAGATGCTGTTAGAATGAGCAGCACTAGGAAAGCCAGCGGTGAAGTGGAACAGCTCGCCTTGGGGAAGTCCGGAACGAAAAAGGATCCTCCTTGCTCCACTAATGTCCGAGAGTCCACTGTAACGTGGACTGAGTACCGCTCCCCTGAGCCCAGCTCCATGGGGGGGCTGGACCGGGGTCTCCCCGGTGCCCTATGGCCCAGCTCCACCATTCACCAGCTGCTTTTAACCCCCATCCCCACAATCCCAACACTCCCAACCATCCCACCATCCAACTTCTGGAGCAGCAATCTCCGGACCAGCTCTCAACTCCCCCCTCTTGGTGCTTCAGCTACATTTCCTGACATCAAGACCCTGACCGTGGTCCCCTCTCACTGGACGGCTGGAACCAACCACCCATCTTTACAACGGCAGGGTCTTGGCAGCAGCAGGACTGGCAGGTTGGGCCCTAGGCTTGGGACATTGAGCACCATTAATGAGAGTGCATCTCTCTCCTCCTGGCTGAGCCCCGATAATCTGACAGGCTCTGCTAGTTCAGGACCATGGTCCCTTTGCCCTAAGGCTGATATCCCAAGCCTACGCAGCGGCCTGGTTTACTCTCCTCTCGCTCCCATCTCGATCCTATCCGCAAGTCCCTCTTCGCAAGTCAACACCTCCCCTGGACGAACTAAAGCCAACAAGCTAGGAAAAGAGAGGCCCAAGGTTGTGGATACACCTCATGGGTCAATCCCTTACCAAAAACCCAACAGAGACAAAGATAACTATGGGAAAATGTAAACCTAAGAATTCTTCTTGCTTATTTTTTTGAAGTTGCCTGTGTGACTGACTTTCTAGGTATTAAACATTAGTCTAAACAATCATGACATTTTGTCACTTTGTTTTTTTGCATGGCAAGGTGGAACCTTTACAGCATGGGTGCTAGATTGAATAGCATGAATTGGTTTTCGGCCTCAGTAATTCCTATTTGATGCCCTTAACCTGCCCATTTCTCTGTGATTATTTATCATTCAAATACAATGTACGCCATCAATTTTATTTTTGTATTTATATTGCATTTTCCACTAGCACCATTTTAAGATTGTTTAAAATGTTTCCAAGGTTTGTACAAACTGCTTTGTATGCAAGTAAAATGTGTCTGTGAAGTATGAACAAGTGAAAATTGTCTGAAATATGTGTATACATGTGAAATGTCAGAAGTCTATTCGGTGAAATAATTCAGTGTAGTGCCTAATGAAATGAGTATTCAGTGTTGTGAACAGGGAAGTTGTGGGGGATTTGGAGGGAACTGGACATAGAACAGATGCAGTCATGTTTTCTCACAGCCACTAGGTGTCACAAACCGTGACAAGCAAAAGGCCAAGTGACAATTCGAATGCAATTAAACACAATTGCATTTGAGAAAAAACAAGGCATAGTTTGCTTTTAGTTCTGGCTCGCCAGCTAGTTGTGATTTGTGATAGTACAGCATCCTATTTACTATGGGTTAAGGAGAGCTGCTAGATTAGAACATCACAAGTTAGCAAAGTATTAAATTCCATTTGATATCTTCAGGACAAGATTTAGGGAAAAAGTACTCGGGCTAGCAGACATCAGTCCTCCTCCAGGCTATCCTGTGTGAGATTACCCTTTCAAGGCCACTAATGAGACTTTAGTAATGAAACAGTAAAAACAGCTTTTGGTTGGAGGATATGATATGAAAATGTATTTGCTTATACTATTGTGATCTTATAAGTACTGCATGAAAGGAATAGTTCTCAAAAGAATGTCAATGTGAACCAGGGCCGGATGCAGCCTGCTTTGACTGGGGGGGGCAATGAACATTTTTGGGGGGGGCGGTATCATTACGGAAAGAGATCGTATTCTTTTTTATATTGATACAATTTGAGACTGCTTAACGATCCTAGTGTTAATCATGTGCGGAGCCAGACATTTTAAACATTCGGGAGAATCGATGAATGACGTCGCACACGAAAATAGCACACCTTACCACCGACGAAAAGCAAAAATAATGTATACCATAGATAGGCCTTCTTTAGATTTTGATCCTTATTTGCTGACAAGTGAACTGCTTACTCCACTAAAACTTCCACACCTAATGCGAGCGCGCGGAGCGCGCGAGAATTTTTTTGGTGCTGATTTGAGCTTATCTAAAATAAACATAGTAGTCTTTCAATTGGTAAAACCTTGTCTAGTGAATGTGGTGTCTTTTTGTCTCTTAATTTTTCAGCCCCATCTTTACGTTTCTTAGCCTGGTTTTCCATCGCTATATTCTTAGCTTTTGATCAGTCACTCCCACTGTTGTCTGTAAACGAGACTAAAAGCTACGACAGTGAGTAGTTACTGACTTCCAAACCTAATGCGAGCGCGCGAGAATTTTTTTGGTGCTGATTTGAGCTTTATCTAAAATAAACAGTCGTTTTTCAATTGGTAAAACCGGTCCCGCCGGGCCGCGGAAACTGGGGGGGCGCGGCAGAAATCTGGGGGGGCGCGGCAGAAATCTGGGGGGGCGTAGCCCACCCCAGCCCCCCCCTAGATCCGGCCCTGATGTGAACCCCAAGCCTTTAAATAGTGCAAATTAGAGGAAGGTATCGAGAAGTTCCCCCTCTGCTTGTTCAGCAACTCTGCCAGTCAAACACTTAATCTTAGTGCACAAAGAAATCCAAGCAATGTGATTCCTCTATCTCTACTTACAAGAAACTCAACAAATCCTTTTATTTTTTTATTGTGAAGACAAGACTTCATATGACTGAATAAAAATGCTCAAAAGAGAGAACAATAAACAAGGTCAAAATTTCAAATTCGTTTTGGTCGACACCTTTCGTTGTTGGGTCTGGTAGAGGGCGGGTGAGAGGGTAGGGATTGGGTAGGTGTACATGAGAAAAATGGCTAAAAGTATAAAGAGGAGATAGGAGAACAGACAAGGCAAAAGGAGAAACAAGAGGACGGGAGGGTACGGTCATGGATCATCAGGTCTGGTTCAAAATCTTCCAGAACGTTCTCGGTCTCTGGAGCGACGCCTCTCCCGATCCCGTCCACCACCGCCACCACCACCACCTCCTCCTCCACCACCACCACCTCCACCTCCACCACCTCCACGGCCCCCTCGATCTCCCCGATCTCCTCGATCTCCCCCTCCGCCTCCCCCTCGATCTCCGCCTCCACCTCCCCCTCGTTCCCGTGAACGTGAGCGGCGTTCCCTCGACCGTGAGCGATGTCTGCTGTAATGGGGAGAAGGACATGTCAGTCAGGTTCACCATAACACATTTCATCCATTTACCTTCGCGGGTTTTTGGGAGAGTTTTCCTCGTCTTCTCTGAGAGTAGGTTGGTTCATTCATTAAAGTTTGGCGTATCTATACTTTGTGAATATGGGCCTTGGAATCAGAAACGGAGGTAAACCAGCAGTACCTCTTCCTGCGTCGTCCATACAGCTCCCTCCTCAGTTCCCTAGAGATGGGCTTCAGGTGCATGAAGTTGCAGAAGCCGCCACGAGTGCACTCCCTGTGGAGAGAGGGTGCTGGAGTTAGTGGAGTAAGAGAGCAGCACTGCAGCAGAGTTCACGTTACTTCTTAAAGGTTGTCCCGTGTACACGTCAGGCCAATAGATATAAAGGCTTAAAAACATTTATACTATGACCTATTCTGCCGTGCAAAGGCAAAAGACAGTAACTTCAACTTTTTCGAAAATTGTTCATTTTCGGAACAGTTAAGGTCTGCTTTATCATGTGGCCAAATATCTTAAATCAACTTGTCTGTTTTTCGGAGAAAATAGGGTGTTGTCTTCACCAAGCCTGCTTTGGCTTTGAGAAACCCAGGCAGAATGCCGTATCATCAGGTTACGGTGTTTTGCCTTTGTTTTAAGGCACTCAAAAACGTTCAAATTGAGTTACGGTTTCACTTTAACTAATAGGTAACTATAGCAACAACAAACAAACCTAGCATTAGCCTAGCCTACTCGCTGGCGTTTAACACAAAACATCTCAAACATGAGTCGTTTGTGAGTATCCTACCCTGACAGTTCAATCAAAAACACGAGTCTTGTGACAGCCAACCATCTGTATGTTACATAGGTTTATAATTTACAGAGTTTATATCGTGATAAGCAACTAACGCTAAGCAAGCGGAGAAACGGAAGTTACGGTATTTTGCCTTGGCATGACCACTGACTAGCTATAGTATACTACCGTAACTTAGCGTAACTTCTAAATAGGGGTCAAAAGTGCACTTTAAGATCATAATTTTCTAATGTAGATCATTTAGATAATGTGTAATCACTAAAACATCAAACTGTTAGATTTCCAGTGTCCTACCTAAAATACATTTGGCAGGACAACACTTTGAAAGTACAAAAACTTTGAAGTCGTTTTTCTCAGTTCAACACATCGGTGAGTTACGGTCTTTTGCCTTTGCACGGCAGTATTATACTGAATATTAAGGACAATTAACCTATATTATTAAACAATATGACATATAGTGTCAATAGCACTGACCCCATTTCATACTGGCGACAGCAGGCTTCTCTGAAGTCTGTTACGGGGGAAAGCTCGGCTTGGATGGGCTGGCCATTAAACCATCGATTATTCAGATCCATCACAGCCTTCTCGGCATCCTCCTCACGACGGAACTGGACGGAGAAAGAAGAGATTGAGAAAAGATTGGAGGTGAACTGATTACAATTCAAGAGACGCCGAATGCAACAGTTCACCCTCTCACAACATCATCCTCCTCACCCACCTTCACATAGACATTCCCCACCAGATGGTCTCCGAGGTTGTCACACACATTCATCTCTTCCACCTCTCCATACTTTTCCTCCATCTCTGCGAAGACTTCCTGGATGCAAAAAACATTTGACAGTAGTGTGATTTTTTTTAACTCAGTGGTACATTATGCAATCAAATAAAACACACAAAAAAGATCATGGCATGGTTATGTGCAGAGCTGGATTGAAAGACAGCGCCCACTCCGTTGTGGCTGGTGGCGAGAGTAAACAAATCACTAGATACTGGTGGAAGTGAACCACCATTTACAGGTAATGTGTTATAGATAACCACCTCGAAGAACTCATCGTAGTGCTCCTGCATCTCCACATCGCTGACGGCACCTTGTGGTGACAGAGGGGAAAGACAAGGTCAGCACAACTTGCAAAGGGGAAACATACTATGTCTACTTACTAATGCAGTCAACTTGAGTCTATAGCTGTGACATTCTAGTAGTCTTTAGACTCAAAACTGAGTCTAGTTTTATTGGACTAGCAAAAGCACTCAGAGCTGGCCATGTGTACAAGGGTTAAGGGGATGGATAATGTCAGACACAAACAGAGAGAGTGTGAGAGAGAATGATTTCAGATCCCTGTTAGGGGGTGGACAACTTACAGCGCAAACCATCGGCAGACTGGGCAGTGTTTTGAGGGTTACGGTAAATGTTCAAGAGGGCAATAGTCTGAAATACAAAAACGTACATTGAGATATTTTCAAGCAGCTTTTCAAAAAAGGTTTGTTTTTGTTAGCATTATTAACTGTACTACCCAACCCCCAGCAATCAAATAACTAGCTGATCAATATCTGAGTTCTGGTGTCCAAATGGGCCCCAGTGGGAGCTGGCAGAGGACTGAAAGAGAGGTTAGGAGGGTCCACTGCACTGGTCCGAGCTGCAGGAGCAGGGGAAGTCGGTGAGAGTCTCAGAATGACATTGAAAACAATGGAAATAAAATTATACCATTTGTGATCAGCCAACATTGAGCGATTATTTTAGATCAACAAAACAAGTTGTCTAATGGTAAGAAATACAGAAGGTTAAGTGTCTGTTTTGTCAGTCATTCTGAGACACTCAGGAAACAATGGCAGTCAGACCACCATCCCTAACTTACCTGAAGAGTGCAGCAGTAGACCAACTGTACAACCATAGGCCAAACGTATATGCAACCAAATGCACCATTTAACATGCTACTTGGACCTCGCCACTAGGTGTAACACAACCCATGCACACCAACTTCACACCAATTAGCAAATATAACGCCTGTTCAAATAGCCTGTCTGTGTGGCCTAAGAGGCTGTCTTTTTATAAGACCTCAAAGCTAAAAACCTGTTTATGGTTTAATGCAGAACTAAAAAAAGTAAGAGATCAGTAGGAGGGGGAGGGGTCACACAGAGCTAGTCTAGAATCCTCACAGCTCAAAGATTTCCAGCCTGCCATTGAAAAATATATATATATATATTGGGGTATCCTGATACCGTAGAGGTGTTATGGCTTCTCCTGCTACAAGTGGTGAGACAAACAAGACCTCACAAGCATGTCAAGAAGCCTGCAGAAACCAAAATATGGGGAACGGGGGGGGCAAACTAAAGAGACGTTAAGGGCTAACGCCCATCCAACATCCTCCGCGACACCCATGTGCAGATTTGAGAGGGTCAGGAAGGTGAATTCCAATAAGCCACTCAGACGCCAAACTGGAGCCGTCGGCACATTCCTTACGCCCATTTTTGGATTTATATTATTTTTTATAAACCCTGGTCTCAACAAATACATATGGGTGTGGGCTTAGAGACTGATTTGAGATTTAGAGACTATGAGAGGACTAGAGCGGATGCACTTACAGTGTGAGCCGTCGGCCGTCTGTGCACTGTTTTGGGGGTTACGGTAGATGTTTTGAATCAAGATGGTCTGCAGAGGGAAAAATAAAAATATATAAAAAATAGACTAATTTCCCCATAAATGTTGCACTAGGTAATGCAGATCATGTTGAAGGTGAAGTTTGGTTTGTTTCCTAAAACCTTGATAAAATCAACAAAAAAGAATCCTATGGGAACCTAGGAGGGGGAAGGGCAACATCCCTGGACCTAAAGGAACCTATAAATTTTAGGAAGGAAGTCCGCCAAAATTCCAGGACCAATAGGAACCTAGAACCTACAGGAAAGTAGGTGGGTCAAATATCTGGACCAATAGGAACCTAAAACCTGCAGGAAATTGGGTGGTCCGAATCCCCAGACCTACTGGAACCTAGAATCTGCAGGAAAGTAGATGTGCCAAATCCCTGGACCTATAGGAACCTGGAAAAGAAGGCAGGTACCTGGTCCTATTGGAACCTAGAAAAGGAGCCAGGCGAGTCCCTGGACCTATAGGAACCTAGAAATAGAACCAGGCAAGTCCCTGGACCTATTGGAACCTAGAAATGGAACGGGGCAAGTCCCTGGACCTATAGAAACCTAGAAATGGAACCGGGGAAATCCCTGGACCTATAGGAACCTAGAAATAGAACCAGGCAAGTCCCTGGACCTTTTGGAACCTAGAAATGGAACGGGGCAAGTCCCTGGACCTATAGAAACCTAGAAATAGAACTGGGGACTATCCCTGGAACTATAATAAATCTAAAAGCACCGCAAATCCTTGGGCCAAATCCAAGGACCTCTGAGAACCTAAAACTTGCAAGGGAAGTATATGGGCCAACTCCATGGACACAAGGGAACCAAGAAAAAAAAAGAACCCAGACATTAAAGACTTCCATCAAAGACATCTTGGGCCCTATGTTCATTTACAAGTGAAGAAAGGCCTGGATAGATTTAACAGGCAGACAAAGGAAAAAAAGCTAAGCAGGATTGGACGAGCTGGGTGTTTGGTGTGCCCTCTTATGGGAGGTAAAGGTTGTAAGGGCGCAGTCCGAGATTTTGATTAAGGTACAAGATCACGCAAAGGATGTGCCGTCATCAGAATCTTGAAACAGAAACTGCAGCGAAATAGGGTGCCGAAATCTGAACTTTAGAGTGGATGTCAGAATTTCCCCTTTTTCTTTAGAGAGCTAATACATTAGACCATTAATGACAAATGCTGATGAAGAACACCTCCATTCCTTATGTACTTAATGCCGTAGAGTAGTAATGGTGCAATAAAACGGATGGCATTTACCAAACGCTATAGCCAATTATCAAACACCACCACTATTTGAATTTATTTATTTTGACCACTAGGGGTAAGAGCCTAAATTTGTCAGCAAAACATCAAAATAACACTTTCAAAAGTAGCTTGAAGCAGCAATGAGGGGGCCAAGGAGGTCAAATGACTCAAAATATTTTTGGCATCCTCTCAACAGGGTTCAGAGTAAATCTCCAAAAGTTGGTGTGAATGCATCAAAGAATTGCTGTGAATGCATCCAAGAATTGCTAAGATATGACCCAAATTCCTGTTTGGCGGCAAACTGCCATTTTGATCGGCTCTACCAGACAAGCAGTTTCGAAAATTGAAATTCAGTTTGATAAATGTTGTGAAGCTTGGTCCGAAGATCATCTTTGCCGAATTTGTGGCCTGTGAAGTTTTTACACCTTTAAGAAAAATCTAAAATTGCGGCTGCGTGAATTTGTGAACATGGTTCAGCCTTGGATTCTCACAAGATAGACAAAGCAATGACTATTAGCTAAAACACATTTTTGTGTCCATTCCATTTACGTCAGGGGCTGGGATTATCGTGACCATTGGTATACATCAATCACAAAATCTCCGAGGATGTAATAGCTAACAAACACAACATCATAGCTTTTCGAGCGCTGTTGCTTGTTAACGGGGTAAACAACCACGTGTTTCTAAATAGGGTTGGTTGATGCGCCTCAGCGTCACAAAAGTTGAATATTTCTCAACGTCCTGACTCCTTCATTGCTGGAATCCGACCATTGCGTTGCTCCTCCCCCAACGCCCGTTTTCACATTGCATCACGTCGCCGTTAGTGTGAATGCCCTATAGGCATTAGAGACATATTGTACACCGTGACATAACACAGTGGCTCTCTCGGCCATGGAAAAGCAAACCGGTTCTCATGGTTCTTTTCCAGTATGCTACCGACTCGACCTGCCTTATTTTGATTTCCATCTGGCAAATCTGGTACCCTGTGGGTTTTTTGGTAGCACCTCCATTGTGGTTCCAAGTGAGACGAGACGATATCAAATACGTGCAGTGAAAACACTGCAGACTGCTGATTGATCAGAGAGAAATGCGACCCGGTACGTCCTGCCTAAGGCCAATTTTATAGCGACTATAAAATTGTAGTGGCCTACATAGCGGCCAATGTCTTACAGCAGCCGCAAATGTTTACTCTGACTTGACACACGCAAAACCAAGCTCTGGTCAATTTAGAAGACTGCAGTTGTTCCTCTGTGTTGCAGACAAAAGGGATCCAGTGTTCAGTGTTGAAAAGGACATGTTGAAGTCGCTTCAACATCCAGCGCGGCAGTGTCGTGGAAAACGAAGTATGTGGAGGTCAATCGAGTCGATGTTCTGTCGATTTGTCTTACCTTGTCCGATTGTCCTTCCACAGCACTTGCAAAAGTAATATCTATCGATATATCTATCATCGATATATCTATCGATACATCCATCATCGATATATCTATCGATCAATTTTCCCACATCAAAAAAATCCTGGTCGTAGGCTATGATATTACAGGGCAAATTCAGATGGTCCTAGCAGTCTAAAATAAACTGGGAGAATAATTTTACAGTGGAAAATAGCCTACCTAATAAGATTGTCCTACCTGTCTAAAACAAAGGAGTAGGATGATTTTACAGCGTGACAAAAATGACACAGTAAGCACCGGTAGGACAATCTGACTGGTAAAATGAATTGTCAGGACACCTGTACCATGTAGTGGACAAGCGGCTTTGCCTTTAGAGGGTTCAAGATTGAACTTGCACTAGCACCGACACTAAACTACAACTATGTGTGCGTTCAGGAGTAATTGTGCACTACTGTATAGAGCAGTTAGTTGCAGATAAAAATGTTTAGTTTAATTTAGTAAAGCCATACAGGAGAATGTATGTTTTTATGCCATCCCCAAGCTGTAGCTCTAGCCTATTTTTTAAAACAACTTCTAGCACTGCTGTGTGTGCTCTAACATAATCTTCTGGGCTGATGTTCTGGCGAATTGTAGGCTATATGCTGGAAACTTGAGATGCACAAAGAAAGGAAACGGCATTGCACATTATAGGCTATGTAGACCACTCACTGAACATCAATAGTACATCACATGAATCAAAGTCTGCAGCTAGCATAATAAAAGTAGCATCTATTCCAGTGTCTCCCCTCAGGTCCCATCAGAATCACTTGGAAGTAAAGACCGATTATGGAGATAAACTCAACGATTTAAAAAACCTATTGCAGAAGTATATTTATACACTTACCTGACTGAAGGTTGGTTTATTGTGTAGTCTGGAGCAGCGGTCCCCATGGCGACAGGCTCCGATTTTGAAATAGAAAGAACAGTTGACCCTAGAATCGTGGACGGAAACAAATGGATGGTAGCGTCAGTGAACGAAGCATGGTTAGCCGCTAGTTAGCCATCTAGGCTAACTAGCTCACGTTGTAACTTTTCAGTTGATGTTCTAAAATCTTGAATATAACTCGCAGTTTAGATTTTACAATTCCGACCAGAACACCAGCATTTAACACTGTATATATTGGCAAAAATAAGATTTACGTATTTACTTTCAATCATGCGTAAATTGTCTGTTCAAATGTTTTGTATCACGCGCGCCAGTCAGAGCCCATTCACTGGTGTGCATATTGAGCTAGCTAGCACAGCCCTCATATACCGCCGTTTTGTCTGCATCGTGTTTAGGTAAACATCGATCGTGTGTAGTATTTGCTAGATGGTATTCTGAGGAAAGTGCATTGACCGTGATTGTTGATTTTGTATCAATAGTAAGTTGAAGTAAAATATTTACTCACTTGTCTTTCTCTGTTCCGAAGATGGACGCCAGGTACTCAGCCATTTTCGATTCCGTTAACCTTTCTGCAAACACTTCCGGTGTTAGGCCAAAAGTGGCTCCCCAAGTTTCTCACGTAACATTAATCTCATTGGTTCTTCTTCTCATTGGTTATTTATTCACATCTACTGAAATGTATTGTCTTATCTGTTGTGCATGTGCAATTTTATGTGTTTCACCGTGGGAGAGTGGGAAACGTCCTATCGATTCCTTTGTATGTCTTATTGTGAAGAAATTGACAATAAAGCTACTTTGACTTTAATTGGTGTGCAACCTACATGCTTTTCGGTCAATACATGCATTTCATTGTTAGCCGTGAGTAAATGCTTTTCGGTTGAACTAAACCCATTGTAGAGTCTGGTTACAAATTATTCCCAACAGTAACGTAACATAGGCCACATAAATCATACATCTCATGCATAACATTTAAACAAACTCAGACTCATTTGCATGTCAGGATCTCTAATTTTCCATTATTGTCTGTACATGATTCATTAAAAAAAACATGAAATGATATCCTCCAATTATCTGTTTCTAGCGCCACTACAATCTGCACCAGATATCTAATGGGGATGGGATTGTGTGTTTTTATTTGATAACAAGAGGTTGAAAGGGACTTGGACTAAATAGAAAGATGCCCATCAAGTTTGTTAGACCATGCTTTATTATAGTTGCCACAACCAACAGCAACCAGGCTACAGTACATTATAACATTATAGGCATGTTAGTATTTCCCTGAAGTGGACATCATTTTCCAGGAGCAATACGAATACAGGTCTATATTATGTACGTACAGGGGGACAGTTTGAGATGTTGGCTCAGGACCGAGATGCTTGGGGAACTCTTGTTGGCGGCCTAAACCCCAGAAGCGGTAGTAGGCGATAGATACATAGATTATGTACGTACATTAAATAATTACATAAAAGGTAGTGAACATATCAATACATAAAGATAAGCGACACTTATTACACCTTTTTCTCCAGGATAAATCCCTTATATTTATCAGGACAATAAATGAAAGGGATTTAATCTGGAAAAGTATATCAATTATAATATGTAAAGAAATCCCACATTATCACATGGTCAACAACAGATTTACCAGAATAGCAAAATCTGTCTCCAAAACTAGTCCCCGCCCCTTCTCTTGTTGACCAAAAACTTGCATGAATTCGATTTGAAGGCAGGCCTTCTTGCTACCCAACGGGACTCGTACGAAGTACAGAATCTTGGAGGTTTGAAAACCAAATCAAAGGAGGTATGTTTATTTGATATCTATAACATGTAGTAAATAAGTTCATAACAAAGAGGATGAACGCTTAGTTTATGAGTGTCTGCTATTGTGCCTCGTCAATCTTCCCGCTATTTTGTATTGAACGACTCGCTAGCTATCATAGCTAACAAAGTTACAACTCATATGCTAGCTAATAGACTAGCGAGCTGTCTTCATAGTTTAGCGCAAAGCCAACTAGCTAGTAGGCTAGATCACAATTATTGTCAAGTAATTTAGGTAGGTAGTTACTGAACATCAATTTTAGCAGATTACTGATTAATTGGTTAAAACAAATCTGCTAATAATACCCAACTAACAAGTTAGTAATCCAAACACATTTCAAAATAGTAAAAATGTGCAATCTAACCATTTAGGCTAACAGCTTGGTTCTGCGTGGGTTGGTAAACCATGCAGCAGCAGTATGCTGCATCGTCTCACATCACTAGTTCACCCGCGGACTTAAACATAAACAATTTCTAAAGTTTCACAAAAGGATCCACTATTTTCTATCTTCCACTCCTTGTTATGCTTGGTAGTACATCCCAATAATGCACTTCGTCAGTCAGGATGCTACTGCTGGCTAGCCGCTGGCTAATGAATGCTAGCCTTTCTGTGAATGCAAACACGAGCTAAGCTGACTGGTTACATGTATTCTCAGTCTGGTCGATGCAAACGCCGAAAGGGTTGTCTCCCTGTGTCCAGTTCTTCGACGCTTTGGTACGTTGTGTGCTTAGTTAGAAATAAGTAGAGATGATATTAAATTATAGACCGCAAATCCTGTATTTGTATTCTATTTTGAACGAGCAAATTACGCAGGTATTTCCCTTGACAGCTCTCGGAAGTCTGTAAACTTAGCCAGGATTTCCGGCTCCTTCCATTTGCCCTATGCTGTTTTGTTTCCGTTTATTCCATTTCCGTTTTAAAGTTTTCAAGATTCTAACTTTCCAAGGGAATTGTAATCGAAACGCAAACAAGTTATTGTCGAAATGAATTGTTATCGTCAAATACAGTTGTGTGCTTCATATGAGACTCGAGGTCTAGTGCCTCGCCCCTCTGCGTATTCTCGGACCGAATTATGTCTGATCGCGGTCATATTTCCATAAACAAAGCACAACTATCCTACACCTATTCTATAGGCAATACAGACACGAGCACGAGCCAAAATGTATGCAGTAGTGTGCTTGGTGATTTAAAAAAAAGTATAGATTTATTAAGCGATGGCCTATTGCAAGGCCTGTACACATTTGCTAGGCCTCGCCCTCGAGTGGGCAAGTATTAGTACTTTGAGCTCACACTAAAGTCTCAATCGCCCAATGAGAAATCGAGGCTTTCACCATAACATAATTCAGAAGTATGTATCGTGCTGTTAAATCCACTAAAAGTGCTTTTCTTTTCCCAATTTAGAATTACTTTTAGACTACGAAAGATATCTAATGGTGTATTTCGAAAGTCTCAATTTCAAAGACCTTAAGAATAACTCAATTCTGAAAATTCATTGAAAATAAGGACATTCCCATTATAAAAACAAATATTTTTCACAGATTAAACGTTAAATACATACATAAACTTTAATAACGGCTTACATTTAAATGTACAGTACTTGATATTATCTGCAATGAAATGCTATTTAATGGTTGTTATTGTTGAAAAGCTTGTTTGTCTTTAAGAATGTTTATGACACAAATGTGAGCTAATATAACTCTTGAAGATAAATTGTTATCTTATTTACCCTATTTAATTGTTGTGCTAGGTAACTCTTGGGAGGGAGCTCAACCATGTCTAAAAGTGAGACAGAGGAGATGATAGAGATTGAGATCGATGGACAGGAGAAACAGGGATGTCTGGAGGAGGGGTGAGTAAATGGACCTTTGACATGACTTGGTTAACAGACCAAAAGCAGTGACTGGAACTGTCACCCCTGTCACCACTTATGCTTCTGTCACTGTTGTCATCTTCAGGGTGGAAGAAACAACCATCACATCGGCCGACTTGATCCAGCAGGACATTGACATCAACGAGCCAATTGGCAACCTGAAAAAGCTTCTAGAACCCCGTATCCAGGTGTCTCTGGACGGCTATGACATCTGTCTGCAGGACATGCAGGTAGAAATGGAAGAAGTAGCCTCTGTGTTCTCATGGTGATATCGGCCTGTGTTCAGTTTGTTCCTATCTTTCCGTCTTCCACTGTATTTCCCATTTTGAATTCAATTTGGATTTTCCATTGCTAATTCTCATCAAACTCTCTTTCTTTATCCTTTTCTCTCCAGCTACATCCTGACCAGAGCCTGTTTGACCAGGGTGTAAAGACAGATGGCACAGTGCAGCTCAGCCTACATATCGTCACAAAGCCAGGTACTTGATGCGCACGCGCACACACACACACACACACACACACACACACACACACACACACACACACACACACACACACACACACACACACAGAAGACCAAGCTACTTTAAAGAAGCTACTTTTTGTGTTATGTGTGGAGGTGTATCTTCAGTAAGTACAGAAATCTAGCTATCAAACGTAGTCACGAGATGATCAAAGGTCAACTTTCCCACCCTCAAAGTGTACAGCCTCTTCAAGCACACTGCACCCTCTTCTTTCGTCTTCATCGTCCTTCTCTCTACCATCCCCTGCTTCTCATCTCCCCCTCTCCCGTCCGTCCTGCTCCTGTCTCGGCTTCCAGGCGAGGAGAAGCTCAACATCCTGGAGATCGTGAAGCCGGTGGAGACGGTGGAGGTGGTCATCGACCCCGACGCCGCCGGGGAGGAGGGCACTCTGGTGGAGGAGGGTCAGCTGATCGCCATGGAGCGCTCCACCCTGGCGGATGACACCTCGGAGCAGGTTACCCGCTGGGCGGCCGCCCTGGAAGGCTACCGCAAGGAGCAGGTCCGCCTGGGCATCCCCTACGGTGAGACACAGACCCCATGTGTATGTCGTGTGTTAAGAATACGGAAATCTTTAGCCTCGGACCATAAACTTCAAATGTGTCTGAATATGTCTGTGTGGTACATTTTGTGTCTCTGTTGTGTTTTAAGTGAATGCACACATTTGAGAACACGTTCCTTGTTATTCTCTTCCCCCTAAGACCCAGTGCAGTGGACGGCAGACCAGGTTATCCACTGGGCCGTGTGGGTGATGAAGGAGTTCAACATTGACGAGATGGAGGTGGGAGGGATTCACATCCAAGGTCGTGACCTCTGTTCCTTCAACCAGGAAGAGTTCTTGCAGAGGGTCCCCAGTGGAGAGATCCTATGGAGCCACTTGGAGCTGCTGCGCAAATGTGAGTCACCGGGAATGTGTGTGTGGGTTTGGAGACGCGGTTCAACTTAAACGCGTATACGTGACAAAATACACACGTGTGATATAAAGAAAACACATGAGCTACTTTCGACACTAAACAGTCTTAACAGTTGAAGAAACATTGTAACGTCGGTTCGTGTTCTTACAGATGTATTGGCCAGTCAAGACCAATCTGGCGAGGCCACGGTCACCATTGACCAACGTAAGTGGACAGACTCGGACAAACGGAGGTATTCATAAACGATGTACTCAGTAAAACAGCTCACGCACTGCCTTATATAACACCCCGCCCTCCAGCGGTCCATATCATCCAGGCCCCGGTGGCCACGCCCACCACCATCAAGGTCATGAAGCAGAGCCGTGGTGCCAGGACCCCGCGCATCTCAGGGGGGGAGGAGCGCAGCTCACCTGGCAACCGCACCGGTATGTATCCCCCAGGCCTCCGCGTGCATTCCTGTCTTTTACTTCAGACACCAGAGGGGCCCGTGAACATGCCGAAACGAAACGTTCCTTAGAGAACAGAACGCGCTTTACTCGCCACGTAAGTCCACGCGAACGAGGAACGTGCCGTGGCGGGAATGTGCATACGATAGACACGTTACGAGTCTTAAATATCGAAGAAGAAAAAGTAAGAGTCTAAATCACTCATACTCATTGAAGTGCTTCCCCGTGTCCCCGTGCCTGTCCCCTAGGTAACAACGGTCAGATCCAGCTCTGGCAGTTCCTGCTGGAGCTGCTGACGGACAAGGACGCCCGGGACTGCATCTCCTGGGTGGGCGAAGAGGGCGAGTTCAAGCTGAACCAGCCCGAGCTGGTGGCCCAGAAGTGGGGCCAGCGCAAGAACAAGCCCACCATGAACTACGAGAAGCTCAGTCGAGCGCTCAGGTCCGTGTCGCTGCCTCTGTGTACGGATGTGCGCTTGCCTTGCACGCGTGTCATTTCCTGAACAAAACATGGCATGTTAAGCTTTTTTTGGGGTAGTCAGCCTTCTATTAAACAGATTGTGACCATGGCCTGTTCTCTCCCAACAGGTATTACTATGACGGGGACATGATCAGCAAGGTGCAGGGCAAGCGCTTTGTCTACAAGTTTGTGTGCGACCTGAGGACTCTCATTGGCTACAGCGCGGCCGATCTCAACACCCTGGTCACGGAGTGCGAGCAGAAGAAGCTGGCACGCATGCAAATGCATGGGATTGGTCAGCCCATCACCACAGTAACGCTGGCCACGACCGCAATGGACAAGGACAGCTGAGGGTCGGGGGGGGTCATCTTTGGATCTCTCCGGAATCAACATTGGACGCCAGTGAAGATCTGTGGAAACCTAATGGGGTAGAAAGGGTGTGATTGTAGCTGCGATTTAGCTGATTGAGACTCTCCCCCCTGGCTTTACCTTTCCGACCTGCTCAGATCTCCAAAGGGGCACAGGGTTGATTTGGGATGGGACCCGAGAGAAGTTGTCCCTCGAGACTGATTTCAGATCAGTTTTCTGTACCCCCAATCATAGCCTTTGCCGTGAGGGGTGAACATTAAACAGACCCTCCGGACCTGCTTCCCAGACACAGATTAAGCCTGTTCTAGAACTGAAAAGTCCTTCCAGTGGAGACCCGCTCCTGTTCTAGTCTAGGACCAGGCCTAACCTGGGGAACCTGCCCTAAATAATCAGTGTCTATGGCCAACTTTGGGGGCAGGGGTGCTGTTTTCATTTTATTCTAACCAGGGAGAGATTCTTTGAGTGCGTATGGTCGTGTGAAATGATTGAGACCCGAAGTCTCTTGTGTGTGTGCATATGTCTGTTTAAGAGACAAAATTGTGAACGTATATGCGCTTCGCATCATTGGTTCCTTCTTGTAGTCAAGTGGGGTTACCATTGTATATACCGCTTATCCATGTTTTTGATAGCCTCAAAGGGCAGTGTATTTTCATATTTTCCATTTCTAAAGGATCTGTTTTGTATTTTATTTAGTGTCTTTCTCGAGCTGGGCCTTTTCTGTCCAGCAGGGGGAGTAATAAAGTGGCAAATGTTCCTATAAAGCTCGGAGAATCTCTTTCTCATTCAGTGTCTCAGTTTGCTACACTCAAGAAATCTCAACAGAAGTGTGCCTTTGGCACTAGCGACGAGGAAATGGCATCAACTCATGCATACTCAGTCGTCCACCATCAAATAGATTCTAGGCACAAAAAAGGCCATGAGAACATGGTCTTTCTCTTCACCTCACCGCCCCTCTCCAATTTGTCCTAGTTGCCCTTCCATGTAGCACATGTCGCCACCCTCACCACACTCAGACCTATCAATAATGCACGCAGATATATAAACATCACACGGACCAGAGAGCTGTATGTACATTCAAAACTTTATTGATGGGAATAGTGTAGAAAGCTTTTTCTCTTAAGCATTATAAGCAAAATGCGGCGCTACACGGGGGAAATTGTCAGCGAGTGTATGAAAGAAAGCCTTCATTTTCACCATTTAACATTTGAAGATGCCGACTGACTCGTCCCTCACAACATCAAAACATTCACCTGATTTAAGAGCTTCAGTTTGTGTGTCTCAGTGTCGGTGTGTCGGGTAGTGTTAGAGAGCTGAGATAATTGCACGATATGAATGTCACATTCTTGTTCACTGGAGAGGTTGTACTGTTTAAATTATTTGGGGGAGAAATGTCACATTTGTACAGTCCTGTAATACTGATCTGAGAGCAGTGCCCTAGCTCCCGCCTACAATGTGTAGGTCGGGGGATCCATGAACAAGCTATTCTACCCTACATTGACTGGTCTGAGATCAGTATAAGCCTCAGCTTCGGAAGCCAGGAGGTGAGATAAGTAAATAAAATATCCAACAATAGGCAAGCAGTTGCTAATCCACCACAGGACAGACACATACACTGCAAATGGATAAACAACAAAAGATAGAAAAATAGTTGAGTGTTTGAGACATGAGTCGTGATATATAGGAAATGTGTGAGGCAGGGGAGCGAGTGTGTGAGGCAGGGGAACGAGTGTGTGAGGAAGACTAAGACGGTGGGAAAAAGGAACACGGGATGAAAGATGTAAACACCCTGCTCCTTTCTCAGTCTCCTGTCGATTTCCCCTCTCAGATGCTCCCACACTGCCAGGACTTCAACACCACATGGAGTGACGAGGACAAGAGGTGGAATGTGTAGAGAGAGGGGTAGCTAACGGATGAGTTTCACGTGGGTGAACCATCCAGAGTGACGTAAGAGGTAGAGTGGAATGCTGACGGGTCCCGAACGGAACATAACCTGGAATGCAAGAATCCCAACGGCAAGGTTTCTCAATCCCCAGATGAGGACTAGAACCCCTCCCTTGTGTGGCCTCTTTTTCTCGACAGCATCACTCATCTTGGTCCTAGTCCCTCACTAGTGCTATGCTAGTTACCAAACAGGGAACGGAGATGACGGGGGGGGGGCAACGGAAGTACACCGGACTCTCTACATGAAACTTAAAGTGCATAGAACGCAAACATTAACACAGTAACCCACCTCCTCTGTTACATTTCGTATTATTATATTACATATATAGATAGAGCATTCTGCCCATGCAACGGACACAAAGTGAGGGGGTGGGGGGGGTAATTGAAATGAAAGTAGAGATTGTGTAAAGCATGTCTCTGTGACAACAAAGCAGACCAGGTTCCAAATAATCTTTTTCTTCTTCATATCACAAGATCACAAAGAAGACACTAGAAATGTACAATCCTGCTAAACGGGAGGGCAGGTCCGTAGAGGGCTAGGGCACAGGCTCACCATGGCCATGTACAGACAAGCTCATCTCCCATCAATATTGCCATGCACTACAATATACTTACAGCTAATGTCTGGCTTTAATTCAATACATTACACACAAAATAATGAAAAAATGAAAAAAAACAAAACATTCAATATTCTTCATCCTTATTCTGATCATGTAAATATATTTTTGGGGAATCTTCATAATTTTTTTTATATATTTTTTTTGCGGTTTATTTTCTTTCTCTTTTTTTGAAAAACAAAACCTGAACCATTGGGGCGTAATCCTGCAGAGAGAGAGAGAGAACAGATCAGCAGAGAAGCTCCCACCCCTCCCTCACTCCCTCCTCCCCATCCTCATCCCCTCATCGCTAGCTCTAAGAGCTGTTATGTCACCAAATACACCGCACAGCTGTCATCTGAGAGATGTGCGTGGGAGAGATGGGGGGGGATGGATACGGCCAGAGATAGAGAGAGAGAACGAGATGTCGAGAGAGGATAAGAAGGATTCGTGATAGGGGTCAGATGGGCTTCTGGTAAACATTATTTTACCGGCGGGGACGGGGGCTGACTTCTGAGAAAGAACCCCAAAAAAAACATGTTTTGTGTCGATTCTTTGTCGAAACACAAATAAAGGTTTAAATTGGACGAAATGCAGGTGAAGACAAATCCCCTTGTCGGAGCAGTAGCAGCTGTGGACGATGAGAGGATCTACCTCTACAGGGGAGAGATTATACAAGCGTTGTGGCTTTGTTCCATTTAGTTCTCTAGCCACCTTCCCCCACCCTCACTCTGGGGTAGGTGTAGCAATATGGAGATGGCTTCACCTTGACTTTAAAACAGAGTGAACCCGCATTCTCATCCACACTTCTGTATCCGCCTATCCTGTATCAATGAGATATGTCAAAACAATTGGAATCTATGGGAAAGGGTCTAACGGACCACAATGGAACCAGGGCGACAAAGAGATGGGGAAAAGGAGAGGGAGGGAGCGAGAGTGAACGGGTAGCTCCTTAATTCTGCATCTGCTCAAAGAATTTGTAGGTGGGGTTCTCATAGCCGTTCTGCTGCATCTTGGTCAGGTGACGTTCCTCCGGTGTTACTGCGGCATCCACCTGAAACAAGCCCACACACACAGCTCAATACACACACACACACACAGACACACACAATATACACATGAACGCACACCCCCATATTCTCACCTCGATGACTCCGTGGTGGATAGAAGTGTACTGCTTCTTCCTCAGCATCACCAGGGTGATGACGATGACGGTCGCTATGACGACCCCGCCCACCATCAGTCCGATGATGGCGCCCTTGTTGTTGCCGCCGTCCTCGGCGAAGAACACCTGTCGAACACCACAACACCCACGGGTCAGTAACAACGGCCCGGCTGTCAATCGCGACACAAGCCGTCGGTCAAACTGGGGGGACCGTCGGCCGTGCGTTGATGTGGCTTTAGGTTACCAGTTTCTGGTGATGGACTTCGTAGCTGGTGCTCTGCCTCTCCTCGGTGTCCATCCTCACCTCGGGGAATCCCTCTGGAGGACAAACGGAGTCAGAGGAACCAAACACGACGCTCACTCTCACCTCGGACACGCACAGTCTCACCTCGGACACACACACACGCACAAACCGACTCACCGGGTCGTGTGGGGAGACCTCGGTCCGGGGCTGGACGAGCGTCAACAGGCTCCACTGTGGGTCACATCAACAAAAAGCTCAGATCACCAATGATTACTATCACTTCAGATAGTTTGGACTTGTTGAACTTGTCTTGTAGGGGGGGGGACCGACCAGAAACCCCCCTCTTCAATGTTTTGGAACTCGATTTGGGTTTCATTTATGTTTTCGGGTTGAGGTTAGGGGTTAGACGAAAAAAATGGATTTGGAGTGGGACTGAATTGTGAGTCCCCACAAGAATAGCGATACAAACGTGTGTGCGTGCGTCTTACCGTGGTTCTCCGTGTTGGGCTGGTTGAAGCTGTCGGGGTAGATGTTCCCCAGGCGGTCCACTCTGACGCCGGTATCCAGGGGGGCGGAGCTGTAAGTCTCGTCTGGCATCAGGGCATCGTTCCCGTAACTCACCCTACTGTCAGTCTGGAAGCATAAATACGCAAACAGTTGGCCCAGGATGTGTGTGAGTGCTCGGTTTAAATTCTCCTGACAGGGTTTGCAATGTTTGCTATTTACGGTTTGTGTGTGTCTGTGTGTGTGTGTCTGTGTCTGTGTGTGTGTGTGTGTGTGTGTGTGTGGGTGTGTGTGTGTGTGCGTGCGCGTAACTCACTCTCCCATCGCTCTGCAGGGAAGAGACTTGCTGAGACAGCTCTGACTGAACCTTCAGCATGAGGACAGCTAGAGAGAGAGAGAGAGGGGTAGTTTAGAGTCAGAAAAAGACAGATTGTTCAAGAGAGAGGGATTAAGAGAGAGATAGTAAGAGAGAAAGACAGATAGTGAGAGAGATGATGAGTAATGTATGCTTCGCAGAGGAGGAAATTGCCAGCTAAGACGGAACACTTCTGGCTACTGCAAATAGCACCGCATTTGGGAAGTGAGTTATTGTCAAATTGCTGACTGAAATATGTGCGTGGTTATACATATTCTAATAACTAGGTGGATGGGATGGAGGCGGGCACTCACAAACTTGGTCTTGGATTTCAACGGCCACGTTAGGCACCTTCTCGATCAGCCCCACTGATTGGTTCATCCTCTCGTCAATCACATTCAGGTGGGTCAAGACCTTGGATGAGGCAGAGTTCAAAAAGGTTCAAACCACAAAGGGGAGCGATAAACACAGTGAACCACATCGAAACCATCTTGAAAGCAGAGAATGTTCCGGCGAGTGCACGGTGATGGTGAGGCCCCAGGCTGGGAGCAGCACGGTTCTCTTTGGGGGGGGGGTTCTACCTGCAGTCGGATCTGAGAGGCCTTCTTGGGGTCGACCATGCGGACGTGTTGGTAGTGTTTGAGCGTGTGCTGTCTGTCCTTCTGCTCGGCACGCACATACTTCCTCAGCAGACTCAACACCTGACGAGGCTGGGGTAAAGGAGAGATTTCATATTTTTAAGGAAATCGGTTCCAAGTTGCCGATGTTTTGAATGACTTTTTGACTTTGTGTGTGTGTGTTTTTACCATGGGCGGGCTGGCCTGCAGGCTGCTAAGGTAGTTCTCCAGGGCCAGACGGCGCCGGCTGTTGAGCAGAGCCTCTACCCGGGCCATGTGGGTCTCAACCAGCTGCTGCCTCTCCCCTGCTGCCTCCTGCTCCAGGGCCTCCACCTTCTCCTGGAAGTGCTGACACGGACCCCCACACACACACACGCACACGTCAGTACACCCGCTCCACACTCATTCTGCCACTGTTCAGTACATGCACCCGCAAGCACACAATCAACACGAGCGTACACACATGCAGAGGAGAGGGTGTGTGTGTGTGTGTGTGTGTTACCTGGATGACTGCCTTCTTGTCGGCACGAGGCAGGCTCTTAGCTTCCCTCTCTGCCTCTTCCCACTCCCTCATCACCTAGGCAACAAGGGACATTGAGTCACGAGGTATGTCGAGGCGCACATAGATATCTGTTAATGGGTTTGCATTTTTCATGCGAACAGGCATGCAGTCACACAAACACACACACAGTACACACATACACACACACACAGTACACACACACACACACCTGGGCCATCCTGTCGCGGTGCTTGGCCTCCAGACTCTCTTTGGCCTTCTGGAAGTCAGCATGCTCGTTGTCGTCTCCGGGGGCCTCCAGGTAGTGGTCCACAGCATCCACCTCCATGTCGGGGAGGCCGGGGGCCAGGGTGGGCACTGGAGAGGTGGGGAGGAACAGACAACACATGGTCATCATGGATGAACAGCCATCCGAACACCCAGAGAGAGAGAGAGGGCGAGAGCGCCCGAGAGAGCGAGAGAGCGCGAGCGGAGAGAGAGCGAGAGAGTGCGAGCGAGCGAGAAAGTGAGAGAGAGAGGGGGGGGGACAGAGGGAGTGATGGAAGATGAAAAAGAAGAGGATTAAACAGAGAAAAAAAAGAGGAAAGGTAGGAGAGTGAAGGGATTAGACAGGGAGAGGGGGGGATGAGAGGCTGTTATACATCGGTCTCTGGTTGGGGAATTAAGGCCAGACGGGCAGACTGAAACAGACAGAGAAGACAGGCTGGTGCAACAGAGTTGAACTGGTTGAAGTCTCTCACATAAATACTGCCCAGCCACGCCATCAAATCACTGGTAGCATAGCTGGACAAAGTGGTGTCAGTGAGAAGTGGGCAGTCACATGCTTGAGTTACAGGACCCGAGATCAACGCCCAGACAGGGCAAGCGAGAGAGAGGGGGAGATACTGATGGGTGGTGCAATGAACTTTGACAGTGGCAGGTTAGGACAAGCCGCACTGAGTAGTACTGACAGTAGCACGAGACAAAGAGTGCGTGTGCATATTGCTTGTGTGTGTGTGTTTGTAAGCGAGTGAGTGACGTCGGAGCGTAGAGATAGGGGGGATTCCTGTCCTGTCACGGTGGCGCCTCGCCTCGTTTCTTTTGTTGCGAGATCGCGGGCAGACGTGAGGAAGTCGTTACACTGTGTGGATACACCTGGGCCCGGCGTGTTCCTTCCCCTTTAAGAGGTGGCGTGCACAGACACCAGACCTACTGACCTACTGACTCACACACCTCGACAGTCAGGTTCGTGCCCTTTTTCTTTTGTCGTGTAATAAATAACTTTTATTGCCTCCGGTGTATGCTCCCGGTTTATTGTTGTTGCAACCTCTGAGCCGTGTTCGTGACATCACCTTCCTGCATGTCTGTGTCTCTGGAAAAACTAACATTCCTCTCTTCTTTTGTCAGGACCTGGGCAGTGCCGACTCGTGCTCTCTGACTAAGGATTAACGGGGAAAGTCCCGGAATCCATATCAAGGTATTGAGAGAGCTGAGGAGCTGGAAGAGGGAGAGCCAGAGCCGTTTGTATGATGATAATGTCAAGCTAAATTAAAGTATTTAATGTTTAAATATAATTTGTTTCCACTGCCCGGAACAGAGCATCCGTCTTCTGGGAAACGGAAGCCTTGACCTGCTGACCATCCAAGATTGAAATATAAGTTCATCCAATTCATATGGATGAACTCCAAACATACTCTCAGTGTTGAGTGTTAGTAACGAATGGCATTCTGGCAGGCACACTGTACCATACATGTTACATTCACAGAAAGACAAGACACACACAAACGCACCTTCAGGTGTTACAAAGCTAGTGAGTGAGTAAGTGAGCCATCACACAGCGAGGGGGGGGGGTCAGGGGCAATTGAGGAAAAGGTACCCTGGTGAGAGGGGGTGCACAAGG
Organism: Mallotus villosus; assembly: GCA_903064625.1. Lineage (NCBI taxonomy): Eukaryota > Metazoa > Chordata > Actinopteri > Osmeriformes > Salangidae > Mallotus > Mallotus villosus. The sequence continues at coordinate 45,354 of CAEFZP010002431.1, read as the reverse complement.
GGGACGGGGGGGAGAGCAGCACCAGCCCTGGGACTTACACACACTGCTGCTGCAGACAGACAAGCAGTACTCCTCCGAGTCAAAGTTATTCCTGTTGCCCCCACAGCCCCCAAACAGGAAGGGGGCACAGTGGCCCTTCTCTGGCACAAAGTACCAACGCTCCAACATGGCATGGCACGGGCCGGACTCGGCACGCGCCCAACACACCTCTGAGAGAGAGATAAGGACATATACAGCACCAAAACATTAAAAAAACAGAACTCATAACGGGTGCCATTTTAATTCGCGGGGGCCAACTGGACGCTTTTTCCCCCACTTCCGACAAATCAGAAAGTGTATTGATTCATATGACGGTCGGCAGTTCTCACTCTCACCTCTCACAACCTCCTCTACCGACTCGGTGGTGGTGGTGGTGGTGGTGGTCATGGCGACGTTAGAGACGCGTTCGCCGCTGTCCCGTTCCTCCGTCACGTCCTCGTCCATGTCGTCGTTGTCTTCGTCTTCGTCGCCGTCTCCGTCCTCATCCCTGTCAAAGGCCTCTTCCTCCTCTTCCTCATCCTCGTCTTCTTCAACTTCCTCAGCTGTGGTGGGCTCTGGCTCGGCCTGGCGAGGCATGCTGGGGGGCGGAAGAAGGGAATTTAATGGCAGGGTAGGTAACGTTGTTGAGAAGCACTTTTTTACATTTTCTGAATTAAATTTAACATCATGATAGGGACCAATACATCTAAAGATCTGACAGTGAAATGAAATCAGTCCGATATCTGTGGGGGTCGCGGGACTGTAATAACCTTGACCAATCGTTAAGGTCGGAACCGGCACTACTGATTGGACGGCATTCGGACCAAATGCAGTGATTGGACGGGCTACTTGTCTGTCTGTCTACAGCTCCTCTACAGTAGTCTTTTAAGGGAAGGGGTGGGATATATTCTTTATTTCGCCTCTGTGTAATGTGTGTGTCAGTGTTGTGTGTTTACCTGTTGTCTGTGTATTCTGTCTCAGCTCCACCCCACCACACGTCTGACTCCTCCCCCTCCAGAGCCACGCTGTCCTCTCGCTCCGCCGGGCAGCACACAAACTCCACCCCACGGAAACGGTCGATGCCACAAGGCAGCAACATCCCATAGTCGTGAAGATTCATGGTGCGGTCTCCACAAGACTAGTTGTCATGAAAACAAAGAGTTAGAGACAGCATGGCCCTTTTCCTTATTGCTGGTTTATGGAGTTATCACAGGTAGTTGAGACCATCACAAACATATTTACACACTGATAAGTACCACTGGGTAAGAGAAATCAGGTTGTAGCCATTAGCAGGCAGTGGAGAGCAGTGAAGACTGAAATAGTGCTGAGTCACATAGTGGGAGGAGAGAACAAATAAAAACGGTGTGTTTTGGGTCTCACCTCCTTGGCCACAGTGTGCCAGTGCAGGTGGCTCTCACACTGGTCCATGCGCTCCTGGTGCAGGAACTTACACTTGTCAGGAACCAGCAGGGCGTCACTCACAAACTCGCCCACTACAATGCACACACAGCAAGTTCGTTAGTTTTTTTGTGCGTGCACATTAGCAGACGGACACACGTAAACACAACATCATGAGTTACACACTTGTGTGCAAACGATACACTGCTTACCCAGGCAGCGGTAGGGCACCACGATGTGTGTGTGGCTGCGACACTGTTTGCGTCCCTTCTTGCACCAATTCTGGATGCTGACTGGCTGGTTGGCCTCCACCATATTAGTTATCTGAAGCTCAGGATAAACCTAGGAAGAAGGCAGCTAAAGTTAGTACACCTAGGAACAGCGTAGGGCTAGAGTTGGTATACCTAGGGAAAGGGTAGGACTGGAGTTACTACCCCTAGGAACAGGGTAGGACTATAGTTTGTATACCTAGGGAAAGGGTAGGACTGGAGTTACTACCCCTAGGAACAGGGTAGGACTATAGTTTGTATACCTAGGGAAAGGGTAGGACTGGAGTTAGAACACCTAGGAACAGGGTAGGTTTAGCCTTTCGGTACTCGGAATCAACTCTCCAACACACATTCTCTATTCCTCCTACTCCCCTTCCCATCGCCTCTCACCTCCTGGCAGTACTGCAGGATGCCCTCTTTGGTTCCGATGCAGCTCTTAGTACCGGAAGGGTCCGCTTCCCACCTGCCGCTCTGGACGTTGACGTGCATGTTGACCTTCCCGCAGAACATGGCCACCTGGGGCTCGGCCAGCAGGCCCACTGAGTCATCGCCCGGTACCTGGGGGGGGACATGCATTTACATTTACATTTATTCATTTAGCAGACGCTTTTATCCAAAGCGACTTCCAAGAGAGAGCTTTACAAAAGTGCATAGGTCACTGATCATAACAACGATGTTATGCAGGGTAGAGATTGGAGGGTAGAGATTGGAGGAAGAGGGGCGCGACGTGAGTTTTATCTTAAATGTGAAAGACAATACCCAGTTACGGGTACACGAATCAGGCTGTGTCAGCAAATCGTGTTTCCCGTGCCTTGAAAAAGATTTACAATCAACTGAGCAGAAATGGATCTTGGTTGTCCTCCAGAGTAAGTTAACATGCAGTTCTCTTACACTGAAACACATACTATATACCCTTCTATTCCCCTTTCCAGACAACAAGGATTATTGTGTTTTAGAAGGCCACAATCTCTGTATTCCATTGTGTAATGTTGCTGTCCATTCCAGTACTGATTAAAAATGATTAAACAGTGCAGTTAAGCCCCTGAGCCAGACAGCACTTTACAGAATCACAGCTCGCAGATATGGAAGTTGCCAGAGACACAAAACCACCGCACAGCACTTAAAACAGTGTGTGTGCATAATCTCTCGTGATACAATTTAATGGGGGATTCTGTTCACATTCACCCAACAGTGGAGGGGGAGAGAAAAAGAGAAAACAGTTCAGCCAATGGGTTGGAGGGGGTCAACAACGTTCACTCCTCAATGCCCCATGGCTGACCCTGTGCTCTCTGTAAAATATATATATATATGCATTTTTTTTATTTTTTATGTTTCTGTATGTCTAAAATTACAAAAACATGGTGTAAAATGGCTACTGAAGTTCTTGTTACCGACTGTCATTTCTTGGCCCTGACTTTAGAAGACAACTCTCTCTCCCCTTGCACAGTATTCTGGGATCACTGTTTTTTCCTCTCCTTTTGTTCAGACTGAGAATCAGAGGAAGTGCCTCTCCGCCTCGTTACTCCTTTCTCTCCAAAACATAGGAAAAGACACCTGCTTGTAACAAACACACCAGATCCTTACAAGCCTTCTCGTATTGTTTTGTTGGTAAAGCCACCGCACTCGGGTTGAGTTCATTTGTGTTCCCAAAAAATCCCCAAATACATTAAAAACAAATAAAACATGTATATCTATAAACCTCATAACTATTTCAACACTGATTTAAAATGAGTTGTATTCATATCACAACAAATCATCTACTCACTCATCTACATAAGTATTCAGACCAGCCAGGTACTTTCAAACTGGGTGTGGACCTTTTTTCATGAAGTGGCCGCTTGACCAATATTTAAAGCAGATCCATTCCACCTCCCCTGGGTGTGTCTGCTTGGGGAAGGAAGTGTCCACATCCATCAACATCAAAGAGCACACCGTCTGTGATATCAGTACAATACCTTGACTACAACAGTCCCCCATTGAACAACCATATAACCTCCCTAAGCAGACGACACTCAGTTGTTAAGTGGTCAAGTGTCAAGCCATTCAAAATCAATGCACTATTAACTCGCATAGGAATCTCTGCTCATTAGTGGTGCTTGAGTGATTTGCACGCGTGTTTAACTTCTGTTTAGCTGTCTCGAGTTATCGTGTTGCTATTATGCGTAGCCTATGTGTTATAGTCTATATATGTTGGCAGCTGAAAACCCTTTATTTTGCCACACTCTAGGCCTACTTGTTAAACACGAGATTGTGAATGAATTGGTATGTTGTGGTGTTCAAGCAAGCTGAGCAAGTATCAGTCTTAGATCTGATGCACACTCCAGGAATGGAAATGATAGGCTTTGCGACCAGATTCTGGTTTTTACTACTTGCGGCAAATTGCTAGCTTTCACTGTGTGTGTGAGCAAATGTGCCGCTTATAGCCACCGTTCACTGACGCCATCTTGCTGATGTCAAACCATCCTTTCGTCCTGGAAAGTCTACAGGACTCGCTTGCTGCAAATGTGCAAAGCGATAACGGGCATATTTTGCCTTCACGGACCGAGAAGCAATACTGCAGACAAAAATATATAGCTTCGACAATCCTGACAGTAGGCCTAGACTAGGCTTGAGGTTCGATTAGTTTGGGGGCTTAGTTGAGGTGTTATTGACAAGGCCAATCAACAGAAATTATTGGAGACGTATCAACAAAGGAAGGGATTTTAACACATCAATAGGCTATCAGTGAAATAATGCATGCAGGCTACTAATCACAGTGAGCTGTCAGCTTGCCTATTGAAAACAATATTGGCGAAATGCTAATGTAGGCCTTTAATGTGCCATGTTTAATAACTGACGTAGACAATTGTAATCTAGATCTTGCTTAATTGAGCCATATTTGGTCAACATAACAACGTATTTAAGGACCCGAATAATGCAGATCCTTTGAAATGAACGAACCTGGCAATTTAGTCGCATTCGAGATTGTTTGCAATTCGGATTTCTGTCCTTCGCTTGGCTAGTATACTGCATTCCAAAAATAAGAAACTAGTCAAACGTCCCTTTTGCCTACTTTTTGGTCTCGAATTGAGCTTGCCATTGAAAGAATGGCTTAGTTGAAAGAGAATGAAAATGGATTATGGACGTTAGCGGTTACTTGCACATGAAGTAGGCTACGCATTTATTTGGGCTAGTGGGTTAAATTCTCACCTCAGAAGACAGCGTCAAGGTCGCAAGCAATAGAAGCAAATATACCGTTCGTTTCCCCATAGCGATAACTCTGTTAGATTGGCCAATATAATGAAATGTTCCGTAAAATCCGTTGTGCTCAGGCGTTATCCCGGTATCGTAGCCTATCCTATGTGTGTGTGTGTAGCCTGCTGTGTTTGTGTGATGATGGAAAATGAGATCGAGGCTGGCCAGCTGCTCCGAAGCCTGTCACCTGACTGGGCTCACACGGTCATGCAGGATAGGATGATAAAAGTGAGAACAAATAGTGTGTAATGTAGGGCAGGCGACATAAACAATGTGTTTCAGGCTATCTCTTATTAAATAATCTGATATGAAAATGTTTATATATTTATTAGGCCTGCCTAGTTTTGCGTTAGGCACTGGAAATAGCCTATGGCTTGGATAAGCGAAGATAAAAGAGCAACTTCGGGCATGTGCTGCCATCTATCGATATCTTCATTTTCATTATTTCTTGGTTAAACTGGATTTTGTATTCCTAAACGAGTAAAACGATGTTGATGACTATCCTGCATTTTGCGGAATGAAGCGGTGCTATGCTTCTTGGGCTTGAGCGCTGAATGTTTTCTCAAAAGCCCCGAATCTTTTAGGTTAAAATTTGGGTTGTCATTTACGGCAAATGTAACAATGTGTCCAACGTATGTTTATATTAGCCTACTTATAGCTCTAGACTTAGAAGTCCAAAGCTCAAAACAAACCTTGAAGTCTTTGGCGGTAAATCCCTAATGTTTACAACTTCTGGCTCCGCCTATTAGCGATTTAAAGCATGTTAACATCACTGCAAAAATACATCTTAGGTCTATCAATTATTCACCTAGTTCAAGTTATCTCTCGTGTTCCGCATTGTCACGCAAATCAGTCGACCTGCAACAGAGCAATAGCCAGGTGGTCACCCTATTTCCCAAGCGTAACCATGAGAGCGTCTGAAGTGTGTGGGAAGTGTGTGGGAGGTTGCTTGTGACAGCGTCAAAGGGACTTTCAATTCTTTCAACTTCTCCTTTTTAATTGACACTCGATCCACCCAGCTCGAAGAGAAAGGTCGGCGCATTTGCTGAGCATTAGAAAAATGACTTACGGGTAAGATAAATAAATAATAAACATACATTTTGGGATTAACACAAAAGTCAGTGGTGGGCTATGTAGAGGCTCGTGATTTAATCTAAACTTTATTAAGCATTTACTAGCATTTTCCACTATTGAAAGCCTATCTGATCAAATTCCGGTGGACTGTCTGTTCACGCTATCCGTGTATATTCTCACCTGCAGAGCACAATTTGGCTGTCAAGCAGTCCTGACGTTGGCTACACTTCTAACAATTGCAGGTAAGTTCTTTTTTGTACAGTCAGTGTAACCGTAAGCAGTCTGCCCAACCCAGGCTTGCACATTGCCTTTTACACTAGGCAGAGTTGACATAGCGCTGGCATGGCCCTCTCTCGCGGAATGTTAAATTTGATCATTTGTCCCCTACTCCCCGGATGTGTCATTCCGTACATTCTAGTTGTTAGTAAACAACTCCAAAGTCCAAAAGTTTGTGGTAAAACTAGGTTGTTAGATGTCTTCAGAATCCTAAATCCAGACACATTACTCTCTAGTGTTGTTTTCCGAGGCGTGAAGTGAAAGTCTGCCATGACCATTTACACTATAGATTGTTTGTCAATGAGAGCCACGTAGGCTACTCTTTCATGTAGCCTATGGGCAGACTGTTTACAGAAAATACTAAACCTCTACATTGTTGAGCTAGTGTCTCTCTTTTCAAGGTAGCAGGTCTTGTTGGATTTGTTTACATAGCCTTAGTGTGAATAGGCTGTCATTAAATCATCACTCATTCAGATATGCAAAGTATTTTCAAAGCTGTTTAAAGATGACATCCTATTAGTTTCTATGGAACGTGCTTATAGTGGCATCTTGTTACACAAGATCAATCACGTCCTTGGCCTCAAGACGAGGAACAAGAGGTTAGGGCTTGGGAAAATCTGATGAGTAGGATCAAATATTAGGACACCGGCATTGCAGGTCTACACCAAGCCCCCACCACTGTTGTAGACAAGTGTTTTTGACCTAATTCTATACTACTTGTTTTCTGTCTCCACAGAAGCAGTGAAAGTCAAAGGCAGCGTTGGTGGAAGTGTCCTGCTTAACTGCTCCTGCAATAACAGAGATCAAACCAAATATCGTTCCTGGCAGCTGGGCGACACTATAGTACTCCACAGTCAAACAGGAAATTACAAAGTTGGGGAAAGGTACACTGGCAGAGTGAACCTTCCCTCCTCCGAAGACTGCTCGCTCCTTATCTCTAACGTCAGCGTGGCAGACCAGGGGGATTACAAGTGCAGCTTCTTCGTCCAGCCACATCCATCCAACCACGGCGTCGCTGACCCATACTACGACTATACAGAAATAAGTCTCAGTGTCTCTGGTGAGTCTTTGCCATCATTAGTTCAACCATTCATTTATCCATCCACATCACAAATGTATCATTTTAAGGACTAATTTTCTCATTGTAACGGCCACAAATGACTATTTATTACACATCATATTGTGATAATAACTGTACTGGCAGGCAATTGATGTGATATGTAAGTCTGCATATTTGTTATTTATTGGATCCCTCTTTTCTGCCCAGCGAGCTACCGTGTGTGTATGGACCAGGTCTCAGAGGGGACTCAGTGTCAGGCTTCAGGAGGCTACCCAGAGAGCAAGATTCAATGGTACCTGAATGAAAAGCCCCTCCACAACTGCTCCAGGACAGACAGCAGAAAGGACAATTTCACTGGACTTTTCCATCTTAGCAGCAACCTGTCTATAGAGCTGAATGGAAGTGCAGACGGGAATATCACGTGTGGGATTGAGACCCTCGGCTTGTCAGACACCTCCAGCTGCAGCAGTGGTGAGTTGATATATTTGACCTAAAAGCTTGAAAAGTAACTAGTGCCTCTCAACAGTCCTTATCTGGATCCTATAATACATTCATCCTTAACCCATAACCCTCGCCTTGCCTTTGGCACTCGATTCCTCTGCCCCAAAAAACAAGATACAACAAAATTGTGAAATTTAACAGTCCCTGAGCTGTACAGAAACACTGCTGTCAATGGTCTTTTTCAATTACTGATTTTCTTGGAACCAAATGTTTTATTTATATTGTTTTGTTGTAAGATAAGTTTTGTATCTGCAAACAGATGCTAAATATAGTACTGACATCTTACAACCCATGTAGTGAATTCCACACCACAGCCTACCTTAGCCTTTAGGGATTTCTGGTTTATCACACTGAAAAATGAAGAGCAGTGTATCATTGGGACGAAGATGTCAGACTGACACCCAATCATCACTCCTACTTGACAAATGTTTGCTCTTACAGTATGCACTGGCACCAATTACTAGCACTAGCACTTAAAGTGCTAGTTTGTTTTGTAAGATATGTAATCCTCTACATCTGGATCATTGGATCAGCATGGATTACATGGCCATAACTTACTTCTGTTGACTGCTTTTTGACCTCTCCTCCTTCCAATCTTCCAATTAGATCCTCCATTCTCTCCCCCAGAGATGTACCAGGGAAGCACTCCAACTGTCATGGCTGTCAGTGTCTCTGTTCCTGTATGTGTGTTGGTGCTGCTCCTGGTTGTGTTGGCACTCGTGGTAAGAAAGGTGAGACAAGTCCTTTGTCCTTACTTGAGTGATGATTCACTCCAGTACCTGGGCACAGAGTCATAACAAGTAAACCGGCTGATCCTGTGTCAATCCTATGGCCAGTGTATTGTGCAATGAAGCATTGTGATTGATCTGGCATCCATATGATTTTTTGTATCATCAGCATTTGTGCATCAAGAAGACAAGAAGTAATCTAGAAGTGGAGACCAAGGTTTCCTTCCTTGGCACGGCAGGAGTTTCCTGCGTATGAGTTGTTCAATTGTTCTCCAATTTATAGAAGACAAACTGGAGGTCTTATCACTGGATGAGAGGAAATTACACAACTACTTGAACCAATGCTTGTTTTAGTACCAGCGAAGAGCAACGGCATGACGTTGTTTGAATCGAGACTCACAAGTGGGAATGAACAAAGCAGCACCTTCCATATTTGGTTCTCTCTGGGAAGTAACAGATACAACCACACAGTGCGGTCAGAGACACATACAGTGGTCCACTGTGTGGTCAGAGACAGATACTGCCCCCTACACCCTGTGGGAGTGATCAAAATGGGACCAATCGGTCCAAGGGTCAGGAAACACCTGAAAGACAAATGGAATTAGAGGTCAGGGTAAGACAAAAGCAAGGTGGTGGATACTTGTTCCTGAACTTTGAGTACTAGATACAGGATGTAAGAAATAATGGTGTGGTGCTTTTTTGTTTGTTGAGGAACTAAGAAACTGTAGCAATGGTCACTGAAAACCCTTTGAGCCCATTATTTGCTTTTGAATGAGGAAGCTGTGCATGGAAGTAGTCTCGCCATGTCTTTAACCACGCTGTCAAAAACACGTCATCCAGACAGCTTGGTGTACAAGAAAAGTGGTGATATTAGGTGCGATAGACTTTTTCACATTGGATCGGCCCAAACTGCTATAGCACGGTCATATGGAAATTGTAAGAAATCGTACAGACTGAGTTCTTAGAGTTCTAAGAGAGCTGGTCAATTGGGCCGTTCGAAAAAACTGGAAAACGAGGAAACGCAGACACTGTATGGCTTGAAGCACAAGGCAGAAAGTTAGGCTGTGCTCTCTAGTTCAGCCTCTGGGTGGTCTAGATTTAGGCTTAAATAAAATAAATGTTGATTTAAGATGTACTGTATACTCTTTCACTCTATTCTAAGTCTGAGTGCAATCATGCTGTGAAAAGTGATCAAGTTAGTGCTACTTTGTAATGAACATTATTACCACAATTACAAAAGGGTTTGTAAATATGTTCTTAATCTTAAAAGCTGATTAAACTATACTTTGCTAAAGAATTCTTCGTTACTGTGGTCATGTTCCTCCATCATGTATTGGATTAAATCATGTTATGAATGCCAAACAAAATGTCAGTAACTGTTGTGGATGTTGGGTTGAGATCCTCAGCTTGAGACCTGATATGTCATCATAAACTAGTGCACTGTGGTTCTCTGCATAAAGTATACCATAGACTGTCCTCCGCCAAATTGTGACCCGCTCAACAATGCTGTATATTCATAATCTCTTGAGATTCTCTAAACAATCGTATACACAATGCCCTGCAAAATGGTTTCAAATGACACTAAGATGGCAGATATAGTGAACTGTATCGTTATATATACAAAATCTGTAACAGCGGAATTTAGAATTCTACAAGTGCGTATACAACTAGATTATAAACTCTTACATGTTATGTTGACTTATACCCTTCCCTACTTTTTCATCCACCATTGATGCAACAATAATGAATTGTGATTAAAGAATCTGTTAAATGACTATTTCCTGGATGTGTTCCAACTAGAGCAAGGAGCACGTTCATTCACTGCTCAATCATGGTATGTCAGTCATGTCAGTCATGTGACAGAAAACTGAAAGTCTTCAGATCTCTGTTAGACTTGCCAAGCTTTCATTTCCTAAAACCTGTCTTTCCCTATTCAGTCTATTTTTAGTATTTGTGGAGAAGGAATATCTCTTGTTTTCCCCTCCTGCCATTGTGAATAGAAGGGAAATTCCCATAGATAAAGTATTGTATAAGTGTATTATCGTTTTATAGTTGAACTTCCCCAACATCAGCAGGTAGGCTATGCATCTTAAGAACTGACAACTAATACCAATTCAGCAAATTATGTATTTTCAGCTAACACAATTGTGGAGCACTGTGTTAATTTTCAATGTTTAGTCATGTGAGTGATGCTTTGAAAACAGTTTCCACAGTTGAATGGATTTAGGCATTCAAAAAATACTTATGTTGTTAGTGCCGGTCCACTGACCTCCTATATGGAGGACCTGCACTGGTCCCCATATATTTTACCAGAAGATGGGCTAGAGCACTGAACATCAAAACCCTAACTTGTTTATTCAATCTGTATGTTATGATAAAGCCCCCCTTCTCGGTTTCAAAAGCAGAACATCATCTCTAAACCAGTTTGCTCACATTCGAGCTCAAAGTTGTTGGCTGGCTACTTCGGCATTTGGGAGTTTCCATGATGATCCGTAGAAGATGGAAAATGTTTCGCAATCTCTTTCAACAAATCCAGTTTTGCATGTTATACTTCAACATGGGATTTTCCTTAGTTTATTACCACTTTGAGATTAAAGTTGTACTTGACTCGTACTTAAAAATTCAATTTCCTTTTGCCAATACTGAACAAAAATAACGCATAGAAGAAATGACCGTAGCCTATCATAAGAAGAGAATACACAAATCTTTAGGATACATGATCACAATCAGTAACTGTAATATATTGGAATATATAATTATGCTATTACAATATAGACAACTAATACTGACTGGTTAAAAACTAGTTAGTTTCCAATCTTTTTACATGTATTTTTATTATGGCATTAAGCAATGCAATTAGAGAGCTAACATTAGAATTTTACAACCAGGGTTCTTACAGGGTTAAATGTAAAGGAACATGCAATAATAGATAAGACTTCACATGGTTTGTGCTGGATACGTCTTGGGGCTTTTGAAAACAGGAGGAAGTGAGTAATCTGACGCGGACCAGGAAGTGTTTTCCCTGGCGTTGTATTGTGTTTTATAGCGAGCTAAATGCTCGCTAGCAATGAAGATCGACTGAGGAAAACTTTGATAACTGCGAATAATCAATTTGGCTTTGTTTGGGAGAGAAGATTATCATCGCAAAACCAACTGGTTTGTCGAGCAATATTATTTGGGTGCTGTTGTTAGCCAGCCTAGTAGTGTACTGCTACATTAGTAATTATGTATCCAAGTTGTATCTAGCAATCAACGCAAGCAAAGTATGACATTCTTCCTCCTGTTTGTGTAACGCTACGTCATATGTTTCGGTGCCTTCACCAGTCATGCTCGATGTCTACCGCTTGAATGACGGACGTACATAACCCCACCTGTAGCCTCCACCATGGGCCAAAGAAGAAGAGGGGTGGCTGTGCACCTCCCCACCACAAGCAAAGACTCCGACGTCCCCACCGCCACGGCCACTTTCCGTGGCCCCACCAAACACAACATTTGCATGGTGTCGGACTTCTTCTATCCTAATATGGGTGGAGTGGAGAGCCACATATACGAGCTGTCCCAGTGTCTCATTGAGAAAGGGCACAAGGTGGTTGTGGCCACCCATGCTTATGGCAACAGGACAGGGATTCGCTACCTGACCAATGGGCTCAAGGTGTACTACCTGCCCCTCCTGGTGATGTACAACCAATCTACCATCACCTCCTGCCTCCACAGCCTGCCTTTGCTGCGCTGTGTGTTCGTCAGGGAGCGCATCTCTGTGGTGCATGCGCACAGTTCCTTCTCCGCCATGGGCCACGATGCACTGTTCCACGCCAAGACCATGGGTATCAACACCGTGAGTGGCTTTCTGTGACGATTAAGTTGAACTTATCAGTTATTCTAATCCTATCCAGGTCTTCCCCGACGACCGTGTTTCAAGTGGCGATATGAACACATTTGTAGTAGGAAGAAGGAGACCAGAGAGAAAAGAATGAATGAGATGGAGATTGGATGAATGGGGGTCTCATAGGGAACAGAGGGTTGGAAGTCAGTGTCTGTGCCCAGTACCCTCTGTCTCCAGAAACCTTGTCATGCTACAACTGATACAATGATAACATTGTTATGTTTTCAAAACATCCCTATATATACACGTTCCCTCGCTCTGCCACTTCCACTTGTCCCTACATATCTATGTCTTGTAGATGCTTAAAGTGTGGGACCTTCCTATGTTCCAGGTGTTCACCGACCACTCTCTCTTCGGATTCGCTGACGTGAGCTCGGTGCTGACCAATAAGCTCCTGACGGTGACGCTGTGCGACACCAATCACATCGTGTGCGTGTCGTACACCAGCAAGGAGAACACTGTGCTGAGAGCGGGCCTCAACCCAGAGATCGTCTCTGTCATCCCCAACGCTGTGGAGCCCACAGACTTCACCCCCGACCCATCCCAACGCCAAGAGGGCTCCATCACCATAGTGGTGGTCAGCCGCCTCGTCTACCGCAAAGGTAAGCGAGTGGATGACTGCGTGTGTGTGTGTGTTTTGGATTGATATGAGGGACGTCGTTTTGATCGTTCAGATCAGAGAAGGACGACAGGACTCTAGCGGCGATGTTGTGGATTGTAGACGTCGCAAAGGAAGGTGCGTGTGTTCACTAACGGGTTCCCATGGCAACCTGCAGGTATCGATCTCCTCGGCGGTATCATTCCCAAACTCTGCCTCAAACATCCTGATCTACATTTCCTCATTGGGGGAGAGGGGCCCAAGAGGATTGTTTTGGAGGAAGTGCGAGAGAAATACCAGCTGCATGACAGGTACGTCATGTCAGGTAACCGCGTTGGCTGTTTAAATAAACTGTCACAAGAGGAATGTTTGATTACCTGTTTGTTTGGTTCCTGTTTACGCTTTGGGGCACAGTTTGAGTTTCTGTGTGTGGGTGGGTTAACCTGCGTTGACCCCGCTCTGTGTTATTGAGGTTATGTGGGTCAGATGGCTGAGCGGTTAGGGAATCGGTCTGTTAATCAGAAGGTTGCCAGTTCGATTCCTGGTCGTGCAACATGACGTTGTGTCCTCGGGCAAGGCACTATGCCCTACTCGCCTCGGGTGTCCTTGTACTTACTGTAAGTTGCTCTGGATAAGAGCGTCTGCTAAATGACTAAATGTAATGTAAATGTAATGTGTTTGCCCCCCCAGGGTCCGTCTGCTCGGGGCTCTGGAACACAAAGACGTGCGAGGCGTCCTTGTGCAGGGCCACATCTTCCTCAACACCTCCTTGACGGAGGCCTTCTGCATGGCCATAGTGGAGGGGGCCAGCTGTGGTCTACAGGTGGGTCTCCTCTCACAGCACCGACTGTGGAACCGACTAGAAAATTGTCTTGAGCAATAGTGGATCAAAGATCCCATCGGATCCATGGAAGCGCCTGGTGCAGCTGCGGTGTGATGACTTGAAATCGTGTTTGACTTGATCAATCGATTGTGTGTGTGACTAGGTGGTCAGCACCCGAGTGGGGGGCATCCCGGAGGTTCTGCCGGAGGATCTGATCACCCTCTGCGAGCCCAACGTGCGTTCTCTCTGCGAAGGCCTGGAGAGCGTCATCGCCAGGCAACGGGCGGGCACGGTCCCCTCGCCCGCCTCCACCCACGCCCGGGTGTGCACCCTGTACACCTGGAGGAACGTGGCCGAGCGGACGGAAAAGGCACGGCCCCTTTTTGAACCTGAGCTTGCGGCCCTCTGGCCTCCTGTTCCTGTAGGGATCACTGATTGGATACTGTGATTGTGATATGTGTCAGCTGTGTTGAGGAGCACTCACGTTGTTGTTGTTCTACCGTGTTGTGTCAGGAATTTCTTACAGAAGAGAAAGGAAAGGAGGGAGACATGTTAAGTACATAAACAGGGCTACGTCATCTAGCCAGGGGCAAACTAAGCTAACATATAGTCTCCTCCTCCCTCCAATGTGACTGAGATGGTGACTGTATGAGACTAAACCGTTGCCTCCTCTCCCCTAGGTCTATGACAAGGTGGTGGGACAGGAGGTCCTTCCCCTGGACAGAAGGTTGTTCCGACTGAGGTCTCACTGTGGCCCCGTGGCCGGCGCCATCTTCTCCTTCATGGCCATCCTCGACTTCCTCTTCCTGCTCCTCCTTCAGTGGCTCCGCCCAGACAGGGTCATGGACGTCGCCATGGACGCCACAGGCCCCCAGGGGCGGTGGCGGAGGGGATCGGATTGTAGAAAAAGTACTACTTCGAAAAGTGCCACGACGAAGGACCCAGCTGTGGGCCAGATCAGATTATGATTGCCACACACTCCTCCTAAACAATCCTACTGGCATCTACAGACACTACTACCCCTACTTAGGAGTGTAACTAACTGTTATGATCTGTAGGTGCTTAACAAGCATTCAACTGTGTTCAGACCACCGGTGTTGCATATCAATAGAGTTCCAGTTTAAGGACCATCTGTAGATTGCTTGTCACATTAAAGCGATGGCAGTTGGTCTTGCTCAGGTAAAGGTGGGTGTGGATAAGGTTAGGATTTGCACATCACATAGTGATCCAACTTTTTTAAACCCTTGCTTTAACCCTGGGAATATTTGTATACTTTATTTTTAGATTCCTTTTTTTGTTTACTGCACTGAATAAAGAAGTGACAGTATTGGATCCTCCAGCGCGAAAGGGAGGGAGGGATACTTGCCAATCAGAGATCAAGGAAGAAGCACATATTTGCAAAGTTTCCATCTCGAATTTGTTGAACTTGGATTTGTTTTCAGATGTTATGATTTCATTCATATGTCATGACGCAGGAGGCATCTTTGTTTAGACGCCATGTAAGGGATATCTTTATGCAAGATCAAGGCTTTTCGGTCTGTGTGAAATGAGCTAAAAATCTGTTTTATTCTATTTTCTTTTGGGAAATCAAATAATGTTCTACCTGTCACATTGGTTTTAATAGTGGTGGGTGTAAGGGCATATTATTGGAAGATGTATCCTGATATTGTCATTGGCCCAGTTTTCTGAGTTGCTTTGCAAAAACATCAACCCTCCTGAAGATTAAATCATTGTGTACATGATATCTTTCAGCATCCGTCGTCATGGGAAACACAAGCATACAGCACAACACATATAGTAGCTGAGGAAATATCTGTTGACATTCTAAGCCAGTGAAATGTGGCTCATTCATGTCTCCATAAGCGATAGTGACTGTAAAAACAAGTATGTGTGCAGACATGGATTTTCAACAAGATACCGGTTTATCGTCAAGTGCGCTTTCACTTACAACTTGCTAGAAAGATATTTGGGATATATAGAATGAGCTTGTGTTTGAATTATGTTGTCAACATCATATACAGGATCTATAGTAAGTGCAGCAGATAATCAAGGACTAGAAGTGCACAGTTGTAACTGTATTACAGTGATCAGAGCTGAGGAACGGCCTGTCTTTTATGAGAGTGCTACAATAACAATCTTAATCCCACAGATTGGACAACAATAACATCAGCTCTCGAGAAAACCGTTGAACAGGTTTGCAAGTTCAGTCTGAGGCCACACGACAGTACTACAACAACTCAAACACAACATGGACAAAAAAGGTAAATTAGGAACATATTTATCCAGGTGCACTTAAAAACAGAATTGTCTACATACACTTACAAACAAGGGAGTTGGCCACAAACAGTGAGAGACAAAATGTCCACATGTGCTACACACTGCTGTATTTCTCTGTACGTTTTATCCCATTATCCAAGTAAGATTATGAAACTGAATCTCACTGCCACATCAGAATGTATTACTCAGGTGTGTGTGTGTAACAGATACATAGATAAAAAGATAATTGTGATCTGGTTACACTCAACCTCTTTGATCAATCGACTATCACTCTGTACCAGCCTCTCTGCAAATTCAAACCCATGCGTGGAAGGGCCTGCCCATGCACTGCTCCTAAACTGTGGAACTCACTACCTGGTTCCATCAGCAACGTTCCTTTGCTTGGCCAATTTTGACAATTGAATTAAAACCTACAGTACCTTCCCAATCAGGATTTTAACTGTTAATTTAATTTGTGTCTGTAATTTGTGTCTGTCTTATTGCATATCATGTTTTCTGCTTCAAATTTTTACTGTACCGTGCAAGAAAGGCACATTACAAATACAGTGTATTATTATTATAGAAAGTGTAGAGTGTTGTCTTTGTGTCAGCCCCAACTATTAAAAAGAATATAAACAAGTAATACCTTTTGTGCTTGGCCAGAGGCTTAAGGAGGTTAGAGGGCAGGGTCTGGGGGTGGGGGAGGAGGAGAAGGCCGGAGGTGTGGGAGGAGGGAACCAGAGGTGGGGGAGGCAGGGAAGGTTGTGTATCCAGCACAGATAGACTCAGTCAGTCTGGAACTTCCAAGGCTGTTGTTGTTTGACCATGGCTGGTGTTCAGACAGAGATGGCCCTGTGCTTTCGTCCTTGGATGGGGTCCCACCGCATATTTGGACGACACGGATGCAACTCGCTCATGGCTGGTAAGGCTTGTTCTTTCTCTTCCCTTACTTCTGCCATGTGCCAACTTTGTTCTGTTTGATGAGGAAGAATACAAAAAGTAGGTGTGCTCAACACTCAGCCTTGCTTTTGTTATACTAGACCCACCATTGACATGATTCGAATTGTTTCCCCCAAAAGGGTCTCCAATATTTCAATAAACAACATTCAAAGTTGCCTGCTAGCACTGACCAACTCTGAGAGTAAAAAAAGCAGAGACAGAGTCTCAGATGCTCTGATGAAGGCCAACTAGACTGAAAGGTTAGCATGCTTTGTTTGATGGCCAAAATAAATGGGTGAAACAAATATACTGTTCCTGCTCTGTTTTCCTCCTTAATGTTGGTGAGTGCTACCATACATGTTCGGATGTTGTTTTTGAAGTATCCTATCCAACTCCTCCACTGCAACATTGAATAACAATACTAAGTTGTTCTAAAAGCTTACATGCCTGCTGCAAGTTGGGGAGGAAAGGGCTGGAAATGGATGAGCCACACTAGGAGATGTGTGATGTTACTGTGTTCTAAAGCTTGTCTGTTTTTGTCAGACTGGTGGTCGGACAGGACTCCCCTCCATGACGCCGCCTGCCAGGGAAGACTGCTGAACCTCCGAACTCTGCTCTCACAGGTACACACACACACACACACACAAACGCACCAGGCCAGACTGCTGAACGTCTGAACTCTCGCACGCACACGTTACTGGCTCACACAAGTAAATCTGTGATGGTCTTTGTGTCCTTTCTCTCCCCCCCCCATCCTTCTCTCTTCTCTTTCTCCTCTCTTTCTCCTCTCTCCAGGGGTACTGTGTGGACATGCTGACCATGGACAGAGTCTCTCCCCTCCACGAAGCATGTCTGGGCGGACATTACGCCTGCGTCAAGTTCCTCTTGGAGAGCGGGGCCAACGTAAGAACACCCTCTCATTGCGAGAGCAAGCCCTGAAGCGGCATTTTGTTTCACATGCAAACTGGTCTAACTGCATTACGGCAGTTGCCGGGTGAGCCAAGGAATGGTTTACCCATCAGGTTTGAGGGTTCAACTCATCTCATTCTGCATTTGAATGAGCCTCAAAGACAATGGGTCTGATTGTTTGCTAAAAGAGCAGCTAAAGGCCTCAAACCCAGGATAAATAATTCATGATTCTGCTTTGTGATTGGCCCCTAACTGTGTCTGTCCACCTCTGAAGGCGGAGGCGGTCACTGCGGACGGAGCCACGCCACTGTCCAGTGCCTGTAGCAGTGGCAGCGCTGCATGTGTGAGACTGATCCTGCAGTACAGCCCCAACCTCCACTTCTCACGCCAGCTGGCATCACCTATCCACGAGGCTGCCAGAAAAGGTATGTGTACAGATGTTTGTGTAGGTCACTCTGTTCCTATGAAAACAAACTCAATTGCAGAGTGAAACCCCCCCTTTCCACCATTGTGAATCAAACTGTGGGACTTAGCTATTTTTAAGATATTCTTTGTTTCTGGTGTAGATTTTTCTTTTCCATGCTAGTGCAAATATATACGGGTAACTTATCACAAATCTCAACCGTAACCTTGCTGTGTATATGCACAGTAGCCTACCTGCTGGTAGCACATTCTTATGGATGTCAACATTATTTGATTCCCATACCAACCCTTTGGTTGTTTCGGAATGTGAATAACTGTTTATTTAAGCCGTCGAACTACCAAATCAAATCAAATCAAATCAAAATTTATTTGTATAGCCCTTTTTACACGCAAGCATGTCACAGAGGGCTTCACATACGCCCATGAAAACTGCCCCTCAACCAACCTAAACCCTCAAGGAAGACAAGGAAAAACTCCCAGAAAAACTCAATGCAAGAGAAAAAATGGAAGAAACCTCGGGAGGAGCAATTCAGTGAGGGATCCCCTCCTCCAGAAACGGTTGGTGAAAGAGAGGAGCAGAACACAGGCTAAACATAGTAATACACAGGGAAGTGCCAATGGGTTTAGAAACACCAAAATCCATTGTCCAGCTTGGTAGATGTAGGAAGGGATCGGGAAACTCGCTGTTGCCCGTCACGGAGACTAGTTTCCGGTTGGTGAATAGGTCCAGCGTTGGAGGACCGATGACCAGGCAGGTGCTGACAGCTCAAAAACCCCCCACACCACAGGGGATGTGTGGAGGGGGGACAGAGAGAGGAAAGCAGGGATTAGAGAATGCCAGGAGAAGCTAATAGTTACAATGATATTAGAATGAGATCCCCACCGGTCAAGTGTGGACTAATGCAGCGATTTAAACAAGGGTATTTGGTGCAGCCTTAGACACTAAGACACCGCCAGCCCCCCTCGGTTGGAACATAAAATCTGTTCCAGGGGAAAGAACTCTAAAATAAGTTATTAATAGAATAAGGGTGAGAATGCCCCGTCCCCCGTCGACACCACACCATAAGTTTACATTGAAAGTACATACACATACACATACTTACCTTTACATTGAAAGTACATACACACACTTACCTTTAGCAGCCATAGATTTGACTAAACAGGAACGTTTTTAACCTGATTTTGAATGTCGCAACAGTATCAGCCTCCTTAATTGAGATAGGTAATTTGTTCCAGAGAAGAGGTGCTCTATATGAGAACGCCCTGCCTCCAACAGTTTTTATTTATTTATTTATTTATTTATTTTTAATTTATTTTGGGAACCACCAGATAGCCAGGGGAAACCACTACCGTGGTTGAAAAGAGGTATGTGTGAATCTTATCTCATCTCCAGGCCACAGCGAGAGTGTGGAGGTGCTTCTGACTCACGGGGCCCACATAGACCTGCAGCTACCTGGGCAGGGGACCCCACTGTACTCTGCCTGCTTGGCCAGGTCCGCAGAATGTGTGGAGAGGCTGCTGTACTTAGGTAAGGGTTAGGACACTAGACTGTGTATCAAATGCCTCAGTTATGTATTTGAGTATATTTAGCAGTACATGTCCTTCGAACTCACCATACGGCCTGTGCTGCGCTTTTGCTCCAGGTGCTGACGTCCAGTTGGGGTGTGGCCCAGACTCACCGTTACACGTGGCAGTGCGAGAAGGTGGCGTGAGAGTGGTGGAGCTTCTGATGGACTACGGGGCTGATGGGAGTTGTAGGAACGCAGACAGGAAGACCCCGTTGGACCTCGCCGCAGCCAACAGCCCTGTCAGAACGACACTGCTGAGCAGAGGTACACGCCAAGGCACACCGTCGCGCAGACGCAGCAGAAAGCCTCAATCGGCAGATGTGTGTGTTGTATTATGTGGTTTACTCTATCTGTCTCCATCCTTTCCTCAGGCCCCTGTTCTCTTGCCCAGGCATGCCGGGTCTCTATCCGTCGGCGTTTGGGTGGGAGTCGTCTCCATGGCGCCTCTGGTCTCTTCCTCCCCCTCAGACTCCAGGCCTTCCTCCTCTACCAGTGAGCAACCCTTGAGTGCTCCTCAGCCACAGAGCCCCTCCCACAACCACAGAGCCCCTCCCACAACCACAGAGCTCCTCCCACAACCACAGTTGGTCACGATTCTTGATAGTCAGTCCATTGTTGGTGGTCATGTAAGGTCACATGATCAAGATGATAATAATGATCGTTATGATAATGATGTATCTTTCAATTCAGAGAAATGTTGGTCATAATAATGATGTTCATAATTCATATTTGTAAATGTTGTCCATACCAATTGTATTTATAACCCCTACATGAACCACCTTTTTCTGTTTCTAATGTGTTATATCATACACATATTCAAACATTGTACAAATTCAAATGTTCTCAAGTAGAATATATTCAATCGTGAATGGTAATGCCTTTTTTTAGCACAACCCCCACACGTAGTGGTGAATGAAACAATGTTCAGTTCACCTGTACGCTGTGTCCTTGAGCAAGGCACTTCACACTACTAGCCTCGGGGAAAATGTCCCTGTACTTACTGTAAATCACTCTGGACTGGAAGAGAGTCTGCTAAAGGACTAAATGTAAAAACAGAGATGTACTTGTGGGTGCTTATATGTAAATAAATGATTTTGTTCAGTCTAAAATGATGATCTCATTCTGTAACCTACCCAGCACAACATAACACAATATAAATCAGACTAGAAAGCAGAGTGTTAGGTAGAGTGTGGAGATGTCAGGGTTAGATGTACGGTTGGGTCACATGCCATGTCTGTCAATTCCATGTCTGCCACAGTCAATTCTGGCAATAAATGGCAATAAAAACAAATTCTGATGCAAAAACATGCGGGTACACACACACACACACACACACACACACACACACACACACACACACACACACACACACACACACACACACACACACACACGACTAAAGCCATCCGTATTTACTTAGTGCTCCATATTTTCACAATGGGACATGTTTCAGATAGTGACGGGGAAAGTCCTGATTCTGGACCTGATTGGATGGCGTTGATAACTCATCTCGAGTTAACTGAAAGATACATGTTGACCCATTGCTGCCACCAAGTGGGCGTGCAGTGCTACTGCAATCTACTTTATGCACGATCCCTTTGACCCTGTATGTGTGCTTCGTGGCACATTTAACTATTGCTCTGAACACCAACAGGAAACGGGGTCAGCAGCAAGTAGGGCAATGCTTTTGTACTCTACTTATAACACACACACAACAAAAGTACAAAATACTATTAAACAGGTGTTAGGTTAACTCCATTTTTTTTATATCACCAGCTTGGTAGTGGAATCATACAAAGACAATAGAGAACGCAATCACAGGGCAATAAGGTAGGATTACTCATACACACAGCTAAAGGAAAATACAGAACAGTCTAGAGCCTGATAATGAAGGAATCTGATGAGGATCTTACAGTAAACAGGAAGTCATCAGATTATCTGAATCCCTTTAGATAGAATACTGTACTGTGAACAGGATACTGTACTGTGTCTGGAGCTGACAACATCTGCATTATGAACGATCAGATGTTCTGGAACGAGCATAGATTCTATCCGACTCAGTTGCGAACTGTTGCAGTTCGGGGCACTGTAGTTCAAGGAGACAGATATGAGCCACGTCACACAATCGTCACAACCCTCTTATCATATTTCACAACATACAGCCCCCACTCCTGTCCCTTCGGTGATAACCTGTGGTGAACCACGTTCTGAAACCCAGCTTCCACCGGGGGCTGGGAAGGCGGGAGACTTGAGAGAGATGGAGGAGTGGAGGCGGGCTATTTCTAATGCGGGAAACATCGAAGCCAGGCAGCGGGAGAGCGAGATTCGCCCGTGTGGCGACCACAGAGAGAGGCATAGCAGCACGGCAATCACAACGTCACGTCACACCTAGCTTCACCGAAGGTGGGAGTGGGGGTCGTTTAGACAAGGGCCCCTATAGCACAAGGGGTGTCCTCATGCTTCTGTGTGTACTGCAGCGGGGTTGACTGTGTCACATGGCCGAGGCGGCCGACTGGCCACTTGCCACGTAGGTGTCAATCGGGCCACTTGTGGGGGTCACGTGCCTGATCGCATCTCTGAACTTTGATTCGAAGGGCGAGTTCCACGCGAGCTCCATCCCCATCAAAGTGCAGTGGGTGCAGCTGTTAAACCAAGCGACCCAATCGGCATCCTACAGTGTCTGGTTAAAGCAGCAGTGTTACATGAGCTTCGTCACAAACAGACATTACTGTAGTAGTGTGTATGGTTCCGTCCTGATACATCACTACATGGCCATATAAGAAAAGACAAGACATACATTTCAGTTTCATCTTTTCCAGTGTGGCCAGACGGTGACGAGCCTTGACCACAGAGAGCTACCCCGGGGCCATTTGACCCTTTCCTTTCCAGTGCAGACAGACAGGGACAGCGTTAGAGAGGAGGGGATGGTGTCATGGTCACACAGGCACTTGAGAAATGACAAACACCATGACTTTCATTAAGGCACAACAACAGACTACACTCACGACGAACACACACACACACACACACACACGTGTCTTTGGAAAGACAACACAATGATCCACTCCCTGGACTTAATGCACTGACAGTGGACATCCAAAAAGTTGGGCCGTGAATTTTCAGGTTCAGCTACATTTTCCTGGGTTGTTCGAATTTTCTGAGTAGGCAATAATTTTTTTGATAATCCCCCCAAATTATTTGGAGATAATGGTGTAGTAGATGAAAGCCTTCTTAAACTTCATGTAAATAATGTCATGAAAATGTGTTTGGCTGTTGGCTAGAAGGTGTACAAAATAGACTGCACCGTCTGACAAGGAGAGAATTAGATGACAGTATTCCCACCAGTGAATGTTTGTTAGTAATACTATCCCCACTGTACTGACCTTGTCAGATAGTTCTGTTTATATGTTTTATTTCTTTATATTTGTATTCTTTCATCAGTTTCACTGAACATCTGAGGACTGTCTTTAGGGCATCCTCCTCTGGTTAGTAATACTCTAAATAGTAATAAGCTACTATAGTGCTTTAAGTTCCAGATTTATCTCTGTGCTTCTCCCCTAGTCTGGGTCTAGGAAAACAATACAATGCATATTTCAAATATATTCATACGTGAGAGATTCAAATCGTCAAAACGATTAAAAGATAAAAGACCTAGATGATTCATATCGAAAATTAGGATCGCCATACATTCAAATGCTTTCGTTCAGTGTACAGGAACTAGCTGGACCCTACACAGCAGCTTGGTAGAGAACAGACAGACTTCACTGGGTGAGACGTCTGCCTCTTCCGTTTCAGCACAGGAGGATGTGATGTACTCGGTCTGGTGGTCCACACAGGCTTCTTCTATCCTAGGCCTAACAACGCTTCTCATCGAAGCATCTGCATTGATGGATGGGTATAGTCTAGAACCAGGCTGTGTCCAGGTATGTGTCCTGACATGGTTAAATGTTTCTCAGAGCTGGTTACAGCTGTTAAACCTTCGGGAATCAGCACCTAATATCAGCAGAGGTAATAGCACAAGGCTAAGATATTCTTGTACACTCCTTAGCGCCCATACACGGAAAACATGAAAATAAACAGACCAATACAGATCAATAAATGTATTGGTAGTGTAAGGAATGATCAGTTCAATAAGATAAGCTATATTTGTCAATTTGTCTATCTATTGATTTAAGTTTGGCCTTCATTGGTTTGTATACCTATTTTGGTTTCACTGATGAGGAACCAAAGTTGGATCCTCACACATACTCAGAAGCATTTCTTTTCGTCTCCCCCACAAACGCATCTCTTTAAGACAACCCCTTTTCAACACATATCTACAATATTCTAACCTGCCATCACACAGATGTGACAGACCTGTGAGATGTTACAAACGTCGTTACTGTATCACGTCACAGGAACTGAAAATGGAGTTAGTTAAGTTGCAAGGCCTGGTCTGGTCAGAGGAGATGATGTCATGGCGTATCCATAACGATGGCTAGAGGCGTGTGTAGAGCTGAACAGTCTTGGACATGGCATGTAGGGTTGCTGACAGCCCGTTTCCCCACAGAGGGCCCCAGCTCTACCTCAGCCTCCTATTGGACAATGTGTTGAACCTGGGGGCTGCGGTGAGAAGTGCACTACTGGGGAAGTGTGGGTGTCGTCAGAGATGCTGGAAAGGAGGATGATGGGAGGGTCGAGGTTTAACTTCTGGACAGGAGCCCCTTCTTATAGGCCATCAGACCGGCTGCCGTGGCGATGGAGAGGATGGAAGAAATGCCCATGAACTTGAGGAACCCGCCCACCGAGGGAAGATTTCGCTCCCAAAACGCTGTGACGAACGGGTGGGCTGGAACTTCCTGTTGATGTCAGAGAGAGAGTGAGAGAGAGAGTATGTAAGTATCTTACATAGAATATATTTCAAGAAATTCCACTGTAGCTTTTTTTTTACAAGTTGGATGAACACTTACAATAGACTCAGGCTCTGGTTGCCAGATCTGACTTGCTTGGATTTTTCCCATCTCACACAGGACCTAAAACAAGAAAACATTACAGAGATAACTAAAAGGCAAGTTCGCAGAAATCTTCTATCGTCTACTAAAGCCAAAAATTAGATCTAATTTGAAGCTCCAGGAATCGATTAATAAAGTGAATGGGTAGGGTTAGAGTTTGGATTTAACAGAGGGCGTCTTGTCGTGTCGATTGCGTGACCCCTGACCTCTCGGGCAGCCCTCTCGCCGGCCTGGACGGCCCCCTCCATGTACCCGCTCCACTCGGTGGCCGTCTCTGTGCCCGCAAAGTACAGCCGTCCAACCGGCTCCCTCAGAACCCTGCAGATAGAAAAATAAATTACAGAAGAGAAGTGGATGAATTGTTAAAAAATCTTTTGATAGACTTGAATCTATAATTCTATCTATCTAGTATATGTGACTGCAGGTGAATGTTAGACCAACCTGCCATACTGGGTGAGGATCCCGGGAGGGAAGTAGGCGGTGTAGCAGCCTCCAGAGTACTGCTCCTCACACCAGTTCTTCTCCTCATAGTGGACAGGCTGTGGAAGAGGACAAGGGAGGAGTGAGGAATACCTCCAATTGAGCTTTTCTGGTGGTCTTTTCACAGGATCACTTCGTCAGTCTCGCCCAATCCCTCTGTCCTTTTAGCCATTATTCATCCATCCATCCTCTCATCTATCCATCGATCCACCCATCACTCACATGCAGCGCCTCCTCTGAGCCCAGCACTCTGGAGTAGATCTCACAGATCTTCTTCTTCCTGAAAGTGAACAAAACCCAGAAAGGTGTCAGACATGCACAGGTGCCCCCGAGCCTGAACTAAACAGTCTCTGAATGGAGGGTCTCCAGACACTGTTTGGGATCAGGTTTGATCTCCACATGAAGCCTGAATTGATCTAGCGTAGAAACACACAGTCTTTACCTCTCCTCTTTGGTCAGGTTTGCTAGCCTCCTGCACTTGCGGGCCAGGATGAATCTGGAGCACATGGATGAAGGAAGCACAGTTAGGACGAATAGAGTTGATTCTATGGAGGGAGAGGAAACAGCAAGGAAAAGAGCCAGGAGCTTACCCCATAATGGCAGGCACAGTCCCATCAGGCTTGGTGTCATCTAGGGTCAGGCCGATTGGAGCCTCTTCCTCCTCAATCACCATGCTGCCACAGTACCCTGACACACACACACACACACACACACACACACACACACACACACACCACACACACACACACACACACATAGCACCCAATAGTTCATTATAGCTCAAAAGACCCAAATAAATCAACTCCACCCTCAACAAAAGTTAAACAAGGATCAATCTCTGCCCTCTGTTCATCCTTCCCTACCCTTCTTCCTCCAGAAGTTCTCTTTGTAGTACACCATGCACTTGATCACACTGCCCATGGGCACACGGCTGATCAGCTGGTTCCTGAGAGGGGGCATCTCGGGGTTAAAGTGCATCTTCATGTTCAGACCCGGGGGTGTGGCCAGGATCACATACTTGGCCTGACATAGATAAAACAAAACACGCACGCACCAAAAGCTTAAGGAGTATTACATTTGTGGTTCCCCCGTGTACACTATCTCACCCATTGTGATAATTGTTTTTTGCTAGATCCTGTAGCAGGGCTGATTTGAGTGTAATAAGAAGGTAGGTCTCTCCCCTGGCCTCTCCCATATCTCTTCCCCAGGTCTCTTCCCTGGCCTCTCCCATATCTCTTCCCCAGACCTACCCCAGGTCTCTCCCCTGGCCTCTCCCAGATCTCTCCCCTGGCCTTTCTTCCAGTGTGCTAAGCAGCTCCACCAGTGTTAATGGGGTTTAACAGAGAAAGAGGATGTGAGCAAGCCAGGGTACAGAGATGAAGACCAGCTTTATGACAACAATCCCCCTTGGCTTACCCCTCCACACACACCACACACACATAAATACGAGGACCTATGATCAGTATTGTCACACTGATGGGCTAGTCTCGAATCCCCTAGATGGCAGCAGAGAACACATGTGTCTCGGGACTCAAATCAACATGAAATCCACGCTAGTCCCAAAACAATCAGTTTCAGCAGCTGTCACTCACCTTGTATGTTTCCTTGTTAAGTGTCTCCACCACGACGTCGTCCCCGGTCTGGTCAACGCTGTACACCGGAGACTCTAACTTCACCCGGTCTCCCAGCTCCTCGGCCATGAACTCGCTGATCTGGCTCGAGCCGCCCACAAACTTTCTCTCCTGCGGAGGACAGCGTGGGGTCAGGGAACATTAGGTGTAAGAGGGCTGGCTTTTCATAGGTCAGGAATCAGTGAAGTTGCTATGGTGACTCGTGGTCTTTCATGAGCCCCCCCTCACACTTCTGGTCTGGTTAAATCTGTACATCTATACGTGTGTTCATTAAGCTCACGCTTTTATTCAAAGCAACGTGTAGTACGGGAGGAAAGGGGGCCAGAACAAATTAAATGGGGGGGCTTTTTTCCCCCAAGGGGGGCACGCATTTATAAAGCATGTATGAGATGCTTTATAAGAGCAGACCTGCATGTTCTGCAGGAAAGTGTAGCCATCTTGATATTTTATTTATAGCCAATGCCAGTATTTTTTATTTATACTTTAACAAAATTATTTTTTGAGGTGGCATTGCCCATCTTGGAGCCGACCCTGAAGGGGGCATGTATCTTGATCTGCAGTCACGTGCTAAGCTATACCTTCTGCGCCATAAATAGTCGATTAAAGTATTTCAGTGGTTAGTGCCATGGTATGTATTTTTACCTGACACAATGCAACCATAACATCATCTCAACTACAGTATTGTAGAATCTGCTGTTTGGGCAGTACAACAACATGATATTTCAAGTGCAACATTTGTATAATTACATAGGTACAGTCTGTATTTACATGACGGAGCTACAACAGGATCTCAAATACAGAATACCAGTTTCGCAGGTACCACAATTATGTGTAATAATATCCGGGTCATACTAAGTCAGATCTGTCTCAGTTCCTGAGTCAATACAGACAGCTGGAGTCCTTAGTGGTAGTTTAGACTGGCACATAGATAAGTTAAGACAGGCAACGACCCATCATGTACAGTACATCTACAGGGCTAAACTGGGGGGGATCTTATTGAGGGTAACCATGTGACAAGGGCAGGAGAATTCCCTCTCCCCTGTTGGAACAACTGAACTAAATGGCCCTCTACTATTAACTCCCATAGTTAATACAAAATCAAAGTAAAATCTAAACATAGCAAAAGTGTATATTTAGAAATATGTTTTGGTGGTAAATCCTGTATCTCTCCTGATTATTTTTTTTAAAAGAAATTTGTGATGTAGCTATGCCTTCTCACGGTGCTGTGACGCACTACAGGGAGGACTATTGGAAGTACCCTGCCCTGAGATATGTTGTCTTGGAACCCCTCATGGCTATCCTATAAATACAGATGACTGAAAGCCATTATATATGTGGGATTTTTTTAAGAGCATTAGTATAGCAGTCTGTTAGTTTGGTTTTCGTAGATTTACCAATTATTGAATGGTTCCTTACAATTACATTAGTTTAATCATAGACTACTAAATGACATTAATGTAGAGCGGTTGATCGTAAGTGTGCAGTTACATGTTAGAACAACAATTCCGAGCTGCACATTTTCTGGCCGAATTGTGCCAGTCAAAGCCAGGATATGTTAATCCAGGAATGATTATACTATTAGACACGGGGGATTAACAAAAAGAAACAGCTTTTGGTGCTGTTTCTCTGTCTAAGCTGTGTTTCTCTCAGTTTTCTTTTAACATTTAATTCCTTTAGAAGATGCTTTTATCCATAGTGATTGATGTGGCTATGATATTGATACGCTTTGCACTTTAGAAAAGACTGAGGCCTAAGTCCCTATTACAGCAGTGTTATCCACGCTAAATGCATCTTCCATTCAGTCGACACCCTAATGTGTAAATGCCCCTATGAACTGGTGGTCAGTTTTGTATACTTTATAGTATTTGTTTTGTATACTCCATTGTCTTTGTAGAGGGTAAACAGCTGAACATTGAACACACTTTCATGGTGAGATTCTCATCTGTGTCTGAGTTATGTCACTGTCTGTTTGGCTCTCGAGGATACGTGTAACAGTATCCTTTGGTTTTTTGGATGCTGCAGACTGATCTATCGATTGGATTATCGCTGCTATACTTCACACTGAGCTGGGCTTGATAACCCTAAGTCCTCCCTTTAACTTGATACTCTTTAGTATCTGAATTCTTCCAGTTAGATGAAGGTAAAGCAGAGAGTCACAGAATTACAGGCCGTTACTTGGAGTGCTTCACGGGCAATGCCTTGACCTCATTCTCAGACGAGCTCCCGCCCTCACAGTCTGGTGATGAATGGTCTTAGAGACGTCAGACCTCAGCCAAGGGTTCCAGCTAAACCAGCCCGGGCTCGGTTTGCATTTCACATCAACTATGTCCGTTTAAATCCACAGTACATGGCATTTCAGACCACAAGTGTGTGAATTAGGACAAAAATAAAACATTGGTACATAGAAGAAAAATGTTGGGTGTGAGCCTGTGGCTGAACAGAGAGCGATTCAGACACATGGTAAGGGGAGGGTGGAGGGCTTCATAGAGGAAGCAGGGCTTGGCAGACCACGCAACAAACAACTTCTATGGGAAGCTATGGTTCTATGCTATTATAGCATACATCTTGCAGTCTAATATTTGGCCTACTTGGGATCAAGACCAGGGGAGAGTGTATGGCGTGTTCAAAGTACACCTAGTGCTTCCCAAATCATCTGTCATTCCCTTAGATCCTTAGAGTGTGTCTGTGAGTGTGAATGCACAATAGTGTGCGTGTATTTTGAAGGGCAGCTCAGTCAAACAGGAAATCACAATGGACCTCAGATCAACATCCTATAATTACCCAAACACATCCCTTTTCCTTGTAACCATGGCAATGGGGCACTCAGCGTTCCCAAGTGAAGTAGGAGAATGGGGCAGCCCCTGGCTCCTAGGAACAGCCTTTTGTGAATGCAGTAATTATTCAAGGAACAAGGAGCTTAGATCAGTCCTGGTTTGGGGGAATCTCAGTTCAAGAGAAATTTGGTGGGATAGCTTAAACACAAACAGATAGACAGACTGACAAAGACAGAGAGACACTTAACAAAGGTAGAGAGAGAGGAGTCCTCGCAGAGAGGAGAGTCAGAGGAAGACGAGAGGGGGAAGATTTCTTTGAAGTGAGGTCGATGTTATAGCAAAGTCAACAGGAGCCTGCACCTGTGTGTGTGGAAGGGGGGGGGGTGCCTACCTGTCCTCCATTGGTGGTAGAGAAGATCCTCATGGTTCCTCCGCACTGCTTGACGTACCAGAGGAACCAGAGCGCCGACACCTCGTGGGGTTCCGAGGTCACGTTCACGTTCACAAACAGGGTGGCGAAGCGCCGGGCCGAACTGGAGGAGACGGAGAGAGGAAGAAGGTCATGGACCTGGAACGGGACCACCTGGTCACAGTCAAGAAGGTCATGGACCTGGCACAGAACCACCTGGTCACAGTCGAGATGTCATATAGTACAAGCCAATAAAGAGTTTGTAGCGCGTGTATGTGTGTGGTACCATACCCGGTCCAGCAGGTCTTGTCAAAGAGCTGCTTCATTGTCATCTTGTCCCACTCCTCAGCATGGGGGGGCCCTCCAGGGGGCCTCTCTGGGGATCTGGAACATAGAACATATGGGGGTCAGATGGCTGAGCGGTTAG
Organism: Mallotus villosus; assembly: GCA_903064625.1. NCBI lineage: Eukaryota > Metazoa > Chordata > Actinopteri > Osmeriformes > Salangidae > Mallotus > Mallotus villosus. Next base: position 14,685 of record CAEFZP010002431.1, on the reverse strand, counting down.
GAAATCCGGCTATTAATCAGACGGTTTCCGGTTTGATTCCCGGCCCTGAAAAAATAAGTTGTGTCCTTGGGCAAGGCACTTCACCCTCCTCGTCTCGGGAGGAATGTCCCTGCACTTACTGTAAGTCGCTCTGGATAAGAGCGTCTGCTAAATTACTAAAATGTAAAAGTAAAATGTAGAACACAGAACGCTTAGATACTTCACTAACTGACTAGCTCGCGAATCCGTTCTGGAATGTACGTGTTGTTCTCCACATTGTGACATGTTTGTGTGATAGAGGTTTTCTATGATGCAGACATCTCTACAGAGGAGAGAGAGAGAGAGAGAGAGAGAGAGAGAGAGAGAGAGAGAGAGAAGAGAGAGAGACAGAGAGAGAGAGAGAAGAGAGAGACGTGTTACCTCTGCACCCATCTCATCCATCTTCCTCCACAGGTTGTTGTAGTCCATGAGGGCAAAGGGGTTCCACATGGGTGGGAAGGAGCCCTTGAATGCGTAGGACTTCCCCTAAAGGAACACAACATCATCATCATCAAAGTCGTAAAGGCTTTTGTTTTTTGAAGGCATATTCTTTGACAAATCTCTACAGATGGAGGTTTACTCATTCCAGTGAAAGGGTTTTCTTAAAGTGCTTAGTCAGAGTGAGAGTGCAAACTATCTCCCAATTCCCTGCAGTGGGAGGCTTAATGTTTAACGTCTAATAAACGATATCAGAGGACCTTATAGATAAGATCACATCTCGTGTATTCCGAATGTCTCAATCCTAACTGTGGTGAAAGTCACAGAACAGTTTGTGTGCAAGTGCAGCTTTGGACATTGAGTGTGTATGTGTGCACGCATTGCTTGACAGGTTAATGAATGTTTGTCGGCCTACAAAACCACCATTAGACCCCCATCCTCCCCCAGCCTGATGACAGTGATGGAGTTATTTAGTCAAATTGACTGCAGGTGTTTGTGCTCGCCCTGCTTAATGAGCAGGAGAGAGGAGCCATGGAGGGCTCCACGACTCCAGTCCCAGGCTTTCAAAGGCCTCGGAAAAGGTCACTATCATGGAGACAGAGACTGGGATAGAAATAGGGATTTCAACAGAGACAGGGACTGTGTTTGGTCACAGTGCTAAGTGCTGTGAAGTGATGAGAACATCCAGAGGAGAGATGACAGGAGGACAGGAGAAAACGCATGACAGCATCTGCTAAGCCGTCACCAGTGAGCCGAAAGGAAAGAGCATAGATAAACGTTTAGGTAGAACACAAGCCACTACATCTACAGTTTAGGTGAGTGTTCTAGCTAGTCATTTGTACTCTAGGGGAGAAACCAAGCTTGTGTACTTCCTGCTATATTATGATAGAAATAGAATGCCTTTAACTACCAGAATATTTGAGTGCATATTTCAAATAAATCTTGAATGGAAAAGACAACGCAAGGCAACGAAAAAACACTCCTACAAGTAACAGATGATTTCGTTTCACGATGATCGCTGATAAATAATCCCCCGATAAAAACGGTAGATTAAAGACACTTACACCTTTCTCAATAATCGATAGCGGGTATCTAAATGAGCTCTTTCACCTTTATGATAGTGATTTCTCATTAATGGTCACGATGCTGAGGTGGCAGCTCTGCCAGGCTAAGGCACCAGTTTGCTGATAGGGGAAACTAGGCCTGGCCTTTTGGATTAGCTTCTGCCAAAGGAAAGCTGATTAGCCGTTTGGCTCACTGGGATGCTAACCCTGATTACACAATGACTGGACCAGTGCATGTGTGCATGGACCTTATGGACTAACACTGGCAAACTGTCAGGGAGTTGAGCGTGAATGCTAAATGCTACGTTACAAGTTAGGCAACAGTCATACTCTCTGCTGCCAAGGGCATGACTGATAGAAGCAGACCTTTAACAAAGAATATGAAGTACAGGTTTAATCCCGATTTGATCAAATATAATCTTTTTTGTACCTTTTTCACGTTAAGTTCTTTTGTTTGGTCGGATCCAAAACCACAGACAAACAGGTTGTTATGCTGTATGATTAACAAAGGCCAAAATACACAATTGAATAACAGAGTTGTTCTTAGGGGGGTTTGGATTGTCTCAAAATGCTCACATTCAGAGCATGCCGTGAGATGCGCCGACGTCAAGGCGAAACTTAGGTCACGGTCCAAGATCGATGAAATCGATTTTTTGTGCTTTTCAAAAACAACACAATGTCCTGAGCCTGTCTTGAGGTCTAGAACATTCTCTGGACAAGTGTTCACGCTGCATTCTGGTACACCAGGATCTTTCTCTTGCACTAATATGTCACTAATGTGCTGTTGCCAGACAACCTCTTCCTCATGTGGATGCTGTATCAGAACCCGGAGGTTGTTTAGTCGAGTCATCGCTTAAAGGAGCCATCGATTGGACAGCACGCATGTTCACGGAACCCAAGGTGTGTGTGCATGTGTTACACTGTACAGTACAGTGTGTTTAAAATGGCCCATTGCAAGGATATGTTCTGTACGTGAACTGTAACTGTTAAATGTATTGCTTGTTGGAACACTGATGCAGAGTAGTAGATTGGTCCCTTGGGGATGCTGCAATGTTATAGTGCCAGCGACACACACACACACACACACACACACACACACACACACACACACACACACACACACACCACACACACACACACACACACACACACACACACACACACACACCCACACACACCCACACACCCACACCACACTGAGAGACAGTGATACTGGGTGAGGAGCTTTTGATGAGGCATGCTGCCATGGAAACCATCCAGGAAGCTACGGGGTAGCGGATTGTGTAAGCGTTTGTGTGTGCGTGTGTGTGTGCGTGCAGCTCTGAGAAAGGATTTCAGAGATAGTAGCTAGGGAAACACTCTTTCCAAGGCTCCTGTGCTTTACTCCTTACACAAGAGTGTTTCGCTTTGCACGGCTGCATGCAACCATCAGGCACACAGACACTCCCAGACACACACACACACAAAACCCACACACTTTATGGATAATAAATCGTTCGCATCCCTTGACAAAATCACAAACGTGTTTGACAAGGTTTTGTCAAATGTTCCTGTCTGCGTCAATGCCTTTCAATGTCCATTATGTAAGGATCAATCCTATAAATCTATGACTTAAATGGCCAAATGAATGCAGGGGTGAGCTCCCTACAGCAAACAGGCTCTTCTGATGCGATTTGAACAGGAGGCTTGAACCTGGACCGACTGACACATGGACACAGACAAGTCTCCTATTCATCTCTGCCAAGATTTTCTATTGAATGTAATCTTCATATCGTCCACGCAGAGGAGCCATGAAGGGATATCAGACTTCCCACTGACCAAGGTACAGCTGGAGACCAGGGGGAGGGGGGGGGGTTCTGGGCATGCCCAGTAGAGCAGAGGGGTGGGGGTTCCAGAGGAATGCGTCTCTGTAGTTCAGGGAGTCATGGAAACCCTTTGACATCCCCTGCGTCGACGCTGTGCTGCACACGTCTCCTCTCGTTGACGTACAACTGGCATGTACATGTGCATGTGAGTAGGCCTGGATGAGCGTGCGTGCGTGCGTGCAGGAGGAACCCTATGTGAGGTTGGTGAGGGAACAGCTAGTGTGTGCTCTTCCGTAAGTGTGGCCCGTGTGGTTGTGCGTGACGAGTGTCCCATCCCAGGGTAGAGCCTGCCCGTGTGTCTACGCAGCCCCTGCAGTTTCTCCTGTCTACATGGACGAGTACTTCAGAGGAAGACGTCTGCCAGTCTCACCAGCAGGAAGAGGCCTGTGATTTACAGTGGCAGGCAGGTTGGCCAGGGGGACTTGGCTGTCACTGTAGGCCTAATCAAATCAGAGGAGGCAGCATGCGTGCGTTAAGGGCAGTGGTGCGGCTGCCCTAATGCGATATGGAGGGAGGGAAGATGATGGTGGTGGAGGGGAGAGGAAGGAATAGAGAGAGAGTGAGAGAAGGTGAGAGAGAGAGAGACAGAGAGAGTGAGAGAAGGACGGCAGTCTCTTTCGTTCTCTTCCCCTACAAACCTCTCTCCATCTCCTCTCTCTTTCATTGACCACTCTGTCCAGGAGAAACCACATTAGAGATAAAGGAAGCCCCCGGGCAGAGATTAGCATCTCCAGTTCCTAGCACCTAGCGCTTAATGCTGGGCTAGGACAGGCTGGCTGGCTCGCTATCCGGAGGACACCATAAAGGCAGTAGGTGGACATGGAGAGAGCTCTCAAGTAACGAAGAGTCTCATGGACATGTTTAGAGACTTGATGTATAGCAAGGTTTAAGATGCATTTCATGTATTGTTCAAATCCTATGGAGCAACAACAAGGGTTTAGGGTTCGTGTTTGTTGCTAGATACAGTAGTCACTTCCAAAACAGACGGGTGTTTCCTAAACATTGAGCCATGATGGAGGCAGACCAGGATGTCTATCTGATGAGAATGGTCTGACCAGAACTTCTGCCCTAGGCCACCGTGGTTCAGTGAACTGTTTCAGTCAGGGGGATGACTGGGTCTACCTTACATCCATCCTGCTGTTCTGAGCTCTGCACATGGGTCTCTGCAGACCCGGAGGAAAAACAAACTAACCCCAAACTACCAATTTATTGTTGTTTTCCATCTTGGACTTGGCTCTCTGTGTTCACACTAACATAAACACACACTTACCTTGACATAGTGCAACAGACTCTCTTCCTCATTGACTTTATAGGTTTGGACATTGTATTCCTTGGCCAATCGGAGGATGCGGTTCTGAGTGGGCCCAATATAAGCCCCTCCCAGGTCCACATAGGTGGTCTCCTTATTCTAAAATAGCAGAGATCAAGATAGAGTGAGAGAGCAAAAGGGAGAGAGGGACAAAGCAACATACATAATCAGTATATAGAGCATATCATCTTCAAATTGTGAGTCCACCGCCTCTCAGATCAGTGTTTTCTTTAAGGTTGCGGGTGGAGCCAAAGTCTCACCCGAACAGTGAAGGTCCGTCCTCCAACTCGGTCTCTGGCCTCCAGAACCAGAGGCTTCAGCCCACTCGCCTTCAACAGCTTGGCTGCACTTAACCCTGAGAAAGAGAAAAAGAAATCGAGAGACAGAGAGGGAGTGAGAGAAAGTGAGGGAGGGTGTCAAGAAAAAGGGAGGGAGTGAAGGCAAGAGAGAATGAGAGAGCGAGATTAAAAATGTGTAACGAACATATCGTAAACACAAGTTCCTTTTGTGTTTTATGTCGGGGGGGGGCGGGACCTTTCGAGCATCGATGGTCAGGGCTAAGGTCAGGGTCACTGGCTTGAAGTCTGGGCCAAGTTGATTTAATGTGAAATTTAGCTTTCTGAGTCTGGCTTACACGTCTCAGTTATTTTGTGCTATGCTACAACACAACGTTTAGTTCTGCTCCGTCTCTCTGCCCGAGTGCTTTATGTAACAACATGATTTGGATGACTTTGAGTCGCCCTTCTCTGTGCACTTCTGTCCAATACAACATAACAACACACCTCACACAGGGGGGTAAGAGCTGCACCAAGGGGAGGGATTGAGGGAGAACGGTATACACCAATGCGGATGTGTGAGAGAGGATCACCTGACCTGCACGCATCATGTGAGCATACAGGGAGAGAGAGAGAGAGAGAGAGAGAGAGAGAGAGGGAGAGAAAGAGAGAGAGACTTTCACATCCTCACACGGCTACAGAGAGGAAGCGAGGCTCTCAGAGGGCATGTTTACAGGGGCCCACTTCAACAGGGCTGGACAGTGTTAGAATTGTAACGTAAACGACTATACAGCTGTCTAAGCTACTAAAGCACAGCAGAGTCCACGAGTCGAGCTACACGGCAAACAGTCCCGCAGAAGTCCGAACCAGCTGAATGAGAGCTGTTTGTCGCAGCAGTACGAGTGAGGGAAAGACTCTGGAGGTAGACCAGAGCAGTACCACTCTGACCCCAGGCCCTCTCGGTCTCAACCCTAATCCCAGCAGACACGTACACTTCATGAAGCAAGGCCAGATCCAACATACATGCACACACGCGCGCACACATTAACACACCCATAAAAGCAAGTACAGTATGCACCACAGGCATATGCTCACATAGACAGGTCAAAGGAGGGTTAGGAAGGGAGAGAGAAAGAACGAGAGAGAGACAGAGAAAGAGAGAGAGAGAGAGAAAAAAAGAGAGAAAAAGAGAGAGAAAAAGGGGGAGAGAATGAGAGAGAGAGGGAGAGCAGAAGACCGAAAGAGAGGGACAAAGCAGAAGAAGCACGTTCTCCGTGGAACACTCTCTCAACAAGAGCACACATCTGCAGTGGTTTTATGACCCCTCCACCCCCCTCCCACCCATCCATCCCCCCACCCGCCCCCCCCACCCACCCGGCCCCCCCCCCAATCCCTCTCGCCAGATCCCTCTAAGCCTGGAAGGCTACCAGAGTTTATATTGGTTTAAGCATACTTTATCATGTATTACTTATCCAACCCCACCAATGTAAACCAGCCTGCTGCTCTCCTTCCAGCCCCGCAGTGCTCTGGCCAGCAGACTGAGGAGTGTCTGACAGATCCTACTCTCTCCTGTCTCCTGATGCTATTAGGTGTGCTCTCCTCAAAAGGTCAGACGGCCGCTCAATATCCCCAAACAAAGACTGACTGCACCCTCGCTAATGGTGGATGACCACCGCGGTCTTGACACAAGCGAGTACACAGTGGCTCGTGGATGTTTGATCTGAAATGTAAAAAACAAACCCATTACGAACGGGGGTTCTCTGCGAATGAAAGCCTTGATCTGACGACGAGGATGATGATGATGATACAATTTTGTAATCAGGTTGCCTTCTGAATAAGGGACTTGTTTGTTAGGGCCATGATGAGAGTGCGATGATGAAAAGAAAGAAAATGAGCATGAGAAAATGAGCACACTGCAATCAGCCATAGAACAGAAGCTTCCAGTTCATGACGACCTTTCATGCAGGGCTGCTGACTGGGCTGAGACAGTATAACCCCTTTGGAGAAAAGGTGCATGAAAATAAACGTTAAATAAAAAAAGATTTCTGTTCCTACGGAGAGAAAAAGGACAACTGCATCGCAAGTAGCTGAAGGAGAGTAAGAGGCACCAAGCCTCTGGTACAGGGTTCAGAGTGAGGGGGGAGTGGGAGCAGGAGCTGGGGTTCTGGGGCAGGGGTTCTTGGGCTGGGGTTCTGGGGCTGGGGTTCTGGGGCTGGGGTTCTGTGGCTGGGGTTCTGGGGCTGGGGTTCTGGGGCTGGGGTTCTGGGGCTGGGGTTCTGGGGCTGGGGTTCTGTGGCTGGGGTTCTGGGGCTGGGGTTCTGGGGCTGGGGTTCTGGGGCTGGGGTTCTGGGGCTGGGGTTCTGGGGCTGGGGTTCTGGGGTTCTGGGGCTGGGGTTCTGTGGCTGGGGTTCTGGGGCTGGGGTTCTGGGGCTGGGGTTCTGGGGCAGGGGCTCTGGGGCTGGGGTTCTGGGGCCGGGGTTCTGGGGCTGGGGTTCTGGGGCTGGGGTTCTGGGGCTGGGTTTCTGGGACTGGGGGTTCTGGGACTGGGGTTCTGGGACTGGGGTTCTGGGACTGGGGTTCTGGGACTGGGGTTCTGGGACTGGGGTTCTGGGGCAGGGGCTCTGAGCACAAGGAGTGATACCGATACTGAGGCTGGAGCAATGTGTTGAACTAGGACTAGGGCTATGCTACGTAAAGGTTTTGAGGGTTGAAGGTCGTCTGTAACCAGGAATGACTGAGGAGAAGGCTGATGCTGAGACCAGTACTGCTCCATAGAGTAGGCAGCCATGGAGAATGGCCCTAAAGGGATTATCATGGAGGAAAAGGTCAGGCTGGCTTTGAAGGAAACGTTTCTAGATCAAAGGCCTACTCCTCTGGTAGAATGGAGATTGCTGCCTCAGTCTTACAACAGCATATCTCTCTCTCTCTCTCTCTTTTGAATCTTTTGTTACATTCCCTCTGTCTCTAAATAACTTACTAAATAAATTACTGTATCCTCTGTTCTATCCCTCTCTTATTTGTCTCTATATCCATCCTGATTCCCCCTCTCTCTCCCACCCTGCCTGCCATCTCTTCCCTAGCTAGCACCTTGTGGCAGTGGCTGACCCAATTGTGTTGGTGTTTTCTCATCTTTGTGGAGGTAGAGATCCATACCATCCCTCATCTTTCACCCCACTGCTGCTCCTGATGTGTTGGAATACTTCAAACGCTGCAACATTCCAGACATCGAAACGTTAGTGGTCAACACATACTACTACTACTATGAGCCAGAGGGGAGAAACTGTCATGTCTTGTTTTGGCTGGAAGCATCCTTTTGTTATAACACAGGACACACATCTATATACCGAACACGCACACAGAGTCGTGTGTGGATGCATCCTCTTGTTAACACACGTAAGGAGACACACTTACATCAACACACACACACAGAGACAGAGAGAGAAACAGAGAGAGAGAGAGAGAGAGAGAGAGAGACAGACAGACAGACAGAGAAAGAGAGAGAAAGAAAGAAAGAAAGAGAGAGACTAGCCCTATCTTCCCCCTTCCCCAATGTCAATACACAAAGCTGATTATTACTGGAAACAAGATTGAAAGGCTAGGCACAGTTTCCCTGACAACAGTAAATGTAAAGCCACTTGGCAGGGGTGTGTGTGTGTGTGTGTCGTTGGCAGGGGTGAATGCATCCTTTGTCTTCAGCTTGCCTTGTCTTTATTCAAAGATGACATAACTAGAACAGAGACACCACAACTGGACTCACTCTGCACACACACTTTTTCAAAGGTCATACCGATCCATCGGTGTCCCCTGTGCCTTATTCTGTACCCGATAACAGGTGAATTAACTCGCACTATTAGAATGAACTCAGCTCTAATGAACAATAATTAATCTTTCTGTATCAAACAATGAATACCGAAAGTCTTATCAGCAGGGGCAACTAGCCTACTCATATCAAAGTCTGACAATGTTTCACAGTTTTACAGTCCGACCCTCATTAATAGCCCCTGTATTCCTCTGGCCATATCAACCCATTCTCCCTCTCCCATGGGACTCTGACCCTCCCTCACATCCGTGCCTTCACCCCTGTGTCTGTGCTAATTTGCTGAATCACATTACCACTTCTGTCTATCAGCAGAGGGCCACCAGATGGGAGATGACACGCATCTTTAACTCCCAGACCACCTTATCTTCCCTCCATTTCTCTCTGGAAGTCTCTCTCTCTCTCGCGCTCTGACCACTGCTTACTCTCTCTCTTTGACTTTTTCTTCTTTGGGCTTTATTAGACATATACTACCAGCAAGAGGTAGGACACACGCATGTCATAGCATGTATGTGCGCGTGCGTGAGCGCGTGTGTATGTATGGACGTAGAGTTCCAAGTGTCTCACGGTGGGTGAGTGAAAACCTGCCACATCTCTCTCTGTTAACATCACATGTTATCTTTTCTCATGTTATCCAAACACGAGACACTCAGACAAAACCCAATCCCTACATATGTCGCGAGCCAACATTGTGTATATTGACCTGGGGAATGGGAAGGCATTGACAAGACGTGTGGCTGCCTCACCTGTCAGTAATGACCTCATCAGGTCTAACAAATAAAGCCACGCTATTGAAAAGCCATTACAAACAGGAGGGGGGGGGTAGGGGACCGACTGCAGCGCAACGCGAGAAAAATGAAACGTCAAAGGGGGAGATAACAGCATTGAGCTCCCTTGGTTACTATTGGTTCTCTTGCCTGACACGACCATGTGGAGTCTTTGGGTTTGAGTATGAGCACAGCTGACGGCAGGGAGACATATCCCACACTATTATTCATATGTGGGAGGTTGAATCAGGTGCTCCACACACACACACACACACACACACACACACACAGCATGGCGTACAGGGCACGGTGTTTGCTCAGCTGGATGCAGTGTGTGGTATTTCAGGCCCTCCCGCTGTTTACTCGGGGGGCAGATTTAGGATGAGTCCACCCCGTTGATCTTTGATAAACCCTATAAAAACGGTGGATTCCAGTTGGGAAGAATCCCCCTGTTTTCGCCAACAGGGCTGTTCATAGTTAAGAAGCTAGTTATTTATCTCCTTAGAAAGGGCGGTTGACAATCGCGGAGCTTATACAGTCGGAATACACAGATGGAGAAGGAACGATCGACCCGAAACAATCCACGCCAGGCTGTTGTGTGTTCACATCTCCACCCACGGCGGCCTGGCGTGTGCTGCCTTGCCTGGCTCACATCCAGGCCCCTACATACCCACAGTATTCAGCATGAGCAGCACCAGGTCAGAACCAGGAACGGCCGGGCCAACACACGTTTGCGTTTACCCCCACGCACACTCTCACTCCCATGCATGGCATCTGCAAAGAGCAGTTACGGAAATCCACACCAGATAGCTGAGCTTTGTTTAGTTTTACCCAGTGATGGAAAATACCGTCTTGAGCCAGAATTCCTATTGAGCGTGATGCAATTACACGGCCATTTGACTTTACAATCATCTAGCTCTCAATGTGAGGGTGTTGGTCAGTTGGCTTGGAGGACTCCTGCTGGGTTTAAAGACCTCTGTTCTCATGGAGACTCCTCCACACATATATACTAGTTTTGGCTGACATACATTTCATAAAAAGAGAACTGCCCAACTGGCCCATTATTTGTTTCAGGGTTGCGGTACAATTGTGAGCTATTCAGCTATTTTGTATTGCTTTTCTCTATGTCTCTATTCCCCCCCCTGCCTCGTGTTTCCCTCTTTCCCTTCCTATTTCGTCAGCCTTATCTCCTTCATTTTCTCCATCCCTTTCATGTCTCTCTGAGGACCTTCTCCGACAAAACAACTGATATTTATTTTTTCCTCGTTATTTCCTTTCCTCCCTCCCCCCCCCTTTCCTTCCATCGCTTTCTCCCTTCCTCGTTCCATGCTGATGGTTTGGTAACAGGCTGTCAAGAGTGTTTAGTGTTTTCTTGGAAAGTGCTAGCTCCCCCTAAGGGAGAGGCCAACTGGCTGATGGCTGGAACATGACAATTACATTTACAGACTGGAGAGAGAGAGAGATGTCCTTTGATTACAAGACAAGGACTGCACTATATGGGCCTCATTGCCACCCTACAACAGACAAATTGAGCAATAACAAAGTGAGATTCAACAGAAGAGAAAGAGAAATTGCAGTGATCTGACAAACAGATCGACAGACAGACGGTCTCTAGAGGACTGTCTCGAAGTCCAAACTTTATGAGTAGGGAAAGGGGTGAAAACGGCCAATGCTCAACGCAGTAAATAGGCTGCATGGTCACTACAGTTTACTCTTATCAAGGACGGCTGTTGATCTGTTCCAACAACTGTACACCAATTGTACACCCCATTACTGGTCCACCTCTCATGTTGGTGAAACAAAAAGTATACAAACCATGGCACTGCAGGTGACTTTGAACAAACCACGCCAAGGCGTTTATGTGTTGCAACATTACCCATTTACAGCATTACAACCAACTGCTGCATTTAACCAACGGTGGAGTTTACGCAACACCGACACTCCTATGATATCAGCGAAGACTCGATAGATGCAGCTTCACGGAAGAGACTGCCAAGCGAAATTAACTGGACAACGTTAGTTACTGACAAAAGACAAAAAAGGGGGGGAAACGCTTTTAAATCGGGCGAACCAGTTCCGAGCTCCATGTTCAAATAGGTTAAATTGCCAGGCTATACGATTTCTGAGTAATTTGACATGAGGCAAATGTCAAATCTCGCCTATGCAACAGTTGTTCACTTATATAAAACACTAGACGGCCGCCAGTGGCGCGAGGTGTCTGAGATTCGCAGGAAATCACTCTAAATTGAGAAGAGTTCTTCTCAATGTTCGGTCCGGCAAATGTTACAGTATTTGTTGATTGAACAAGTTCATGCAATAACGTTTTGTTTAAATTGACTACTAACCTGATATTCCTCCTCCGACCACTATTACATCGTATGTGTTGCTCGGTGCTGTCATGTTGTTGTTTGTCGCTCTCTCTGCCTCTCTCTCTCTCTCTCTCTCTACCCCAGCTGGCTGCAGTTTGCTCGCCTGCTCGCTCGGTGCAGAACGCGTCGAAGACAGGGGATCGCATCTGTATTATAGCGTCAAGGCAGGGCCGCTTCCCCCCGGCCCCGCCTACGAGTTGTAGACTAGACTACTCAAGCAGCATGATTGTGTTGTGACATTTTGGACCATACATTTCACGAAAGGTCGTCTATTCTCATCTCCTCGCACTAGACTAGAAAAACACCTTGGTGTGTGAGAGATGTGGCCATTGAAGTTAGTAGAATTGTATTCGAGTAAGCAGATACTTTCATAACTCCTGTTTCGTGCCACCCTACTGGTGTAGACCCTACTGAATTTGAACCATAATCTTGTCTGTTAAACTCTGAAGCATAAATTACATGTTCTTCTGCCTGCAATAACATGCTATGCAAAACTCAAAGGAACACTGTTCAGACGATGCTGTGTAAAATGTTAAAAAGCTTCGTATGGACAGCCTATACCATTTTTTAATCGGATTTCATAATCAGTCTTGCACCTGATACACAGAGAACCATCTCATATGAAGGCTCACATTCTCATTGGCACACACGATCATACCTTCATTCTTATTCTATAGTTTGTATTGCCCCCTTGTGGATATAAATAAAATCGTTAGAAATTGAGTCTTACTCTTGGAGTCTTCTGAGAGGTTAAAAACCTGTAAACAGGCTCAACATGCAGTGTTGACCACTAATAAAATCCATACCTTGTTACCATACCATTGTGTCTTTGAGTGTTTGTGTGTTTGTCTGTGTGTGTATGGGTGTATGTGTGTGCAGTTGTTTGTGCATGTACATGTGTGTTGTGTGTCGAGCGTTGTGTTGGTGTGTTGTGGTCAACTTGCGGATGTATGTACGGATCCCTGTCTCTTGCTATAAAATGCCGTGCAGAACAGTATATGATCCATAATGGGCATACTGCAGATAATCTTAATCCAGATTGGATCTCATTTAGGGGGTAATCTACTAAAGCCCAACGCTAGCATATCTCTGTCCCAGCTCTAGCCAACTGCAGAGTGAACTGCAGATACTTGGACACAGCTGAGGTATGCTGGTGCAAACAACATCAGATAGCACTTATCTGTCTCGGCTGCAACGACGGAAAGCAAGTTTGTGTTTAAAACTCTCAGACTGTGTGTGTGTGTGTGTGCATTTGTGTGTGTTGTGTGTTTGAGGGTTGTTGTTAACCCAGAAACAGGGACTAGAATAGCAGCAGGATGGTGAGTCTGTCTCTGGCTCTGCTACATCAGGTTACATATGTTTCCAGCAGACACACTGTTATGTTTTCAAAAGAGGTTGGGTTGCATTGAAATATCTTTATCTGCTATATTTTAGCATGATATCTTGATTGTGGTCGCCCTTACCCTTTTAGGCCCACTGGTAGCCTTGTCGCATGAGTAGGGCAACCACTAGGAGGTAAATGCATAATGTTTGCCTAAGAAGGTCTGTGGAGCACGTGCAGGAAGGCATAGTCAAGGAATATCAACAAGTATTTGTACTTCAGACAACCAGCAGAGGGCACTAACAGTACATCATTCATTCATGTTGAATGGGATCCCTTCTTCCTGACATTCCTCCCCTGCTCCTTCGCTCTGCCTGGGTTTACCTGCAGCGTTTGAGCGATGTGTAGCAGTGTTGGATTAGTTCATTTCAGCTCAGTCGACAGGGACATGTCATTCCAATACACTATCAAAATGGAAATACATTTACTGCTTTAAGGTCCTTAATAATCTTTCTAAATCAGGCCTTCAGTTCCAAAATTGTTCTTTACTTCAAATGTAAATGAAGTTATGAAGTTGTTCATTTTGAAATGGATTGATCCCCTCTAACACATAGAGCTGGAGGAGCTTGGAAAGTTTCAATTACAGACACGCTCGACGCTCCTAAGTAAAAAAGAGACACACAAACTATATGACAGTGTGGGACTTTGGTTTGTCTTTAAAAGTAATAGCGATTGTTTATTCAGGATAATATTTGAAAGACAGGGATATTTGTCATCTCATATCCAGCACATTAGCAATGAACACACTTTTTGTATTAACCCTCTCCTCCAGTGATTGGTTAAATGCTTTCTCTTCCTTATCCAAGCCATCGTAAGGCCCATTGTACAGTTGAACATTCTAGAAGCCCTCCGGAAACACAAACATGTACAAAACACATATAGGAAGTCATCCGGAACACGTGCAAACACAAATACACATACGCAGCCACGTGCGATCAAACATGTTTTCCCTGTGATCTTTATTGCATGATGAATGGTTCTGATTATCACTGTGCAGTGAGAGAATGTGTGGGATGGATGTTATGGCGGCTTTGTGAAAACACCATATGTGTGTTGCTGCTTCACACCTGGAGCCGGTCATGCTGCCGGGCACAGGGATTGAAACCAAGGCTATATTTGATGATGACATTTGAGCTTGTTGCGTCTTTAATTAGAACTACAGTGGGGGGCGGGGGGGGAGAAAGCAAAAAAGAGAGAGAGAGAGAGACAGGACTGTGTGATGGCCGCTTACATGGCCAAACAGCTCATTCATAGCGTACTCTTTGGACAGCCATAAAAATACTGCTAGCGTTACTTTGACAGGCATTATGCTAGTCCTCTGTCACGCTGTCACATTAGTCCCGCCTATAATTACAACACCCCCTGTCTCATGTCACACAAAG